>JAKUCM010006873.1:0-39012 GCA_023374145.1 Lepidium sativum | reverse complement strand
TTTTAGCAAAAAAAAATTGTTTCAAATTGTTTTACAAATTTTGATGCAGAACTAAATGTATTTGACTATTAATATTGTGCAATATTTTATGTGATTGGTCAAATTTTTCAAACTAAAATATCCAACAAATATTTATTGATAAATTTTAAGTTGTTTTATATGCGTGTTTTTACTCAAAAAATTTATATTCTGAAACATATATAAATGACAAAAAAATATAATCAAAATTATTAATATTGAGTTTAACCAATTATTACCCTTGATTATTATGTGTATAAACAAATTTTGTTATTTATTAATCTGTGAAATCTCCCTCTTTTAATAAACAAACGGTAGCAAGTGGCATTTAGCCTAGTGGAATGTGGTAAGTCCACAAGAGGCATGCGCAATTGCACTTCCTGGGATCGACTCACCCCACTTGCATTTGCAAGAACTTGGCTAATGGGCCATCCATTTGTGGCCCAATGTTGACAAAAAAAAACAAACGGTAATTGTTAAGCAAAAGATTGTTATATATGAACTAATTACACACATTATAACAGAACAAAGAAAACGTCACCTGAACTACCACCGGAGGAATCTCGAGAATATTCCGAGCACCAAGAACGTTGTAAATAAGTTTCTCAAGCATCTCCATTCTATTCTCTGAAATAGCCTCTTTGATCTTCTCTATAACACAATTAGCCTCAGCTTCCACGAACACTACTCCTTCTCCGGTGCAATTCATGGCGATCTTTCCTTCTGGACTGATCGTCAGCCTTCCGGCGACAGGGTAGTAATGAACGAGAACCTCAGAGAGATATGTCTTGATGACGTTGAAGGATTCTTGGTTGGTTTTTGTCTCTGATTTGAAGTAGTATAAGGTTTTGACGATAATGGCAAAGTTTTGATCGAGATTAGAGAGATATGTTTTTAGAGTATGAAGAGCACCAAACATTGGTTGTTTCTTTAAAAGTCATCTTAAGTATTCTGACATTCCAACACACACATATTAGCAAGATTGATGATCCATCAACTCAAGGCTCACTAAACGAAAATTTAAATACCTTACAAAAGCATCCCAAATTAATTAAAATCCACAAAGCATCCAATCATACAATTATTATTATGTAAAATCATAGCAAAAAAAAAAACTAGTTAGAAGCTTAACTGATATCACAATAACTCGATAAGAATAAAGTTACAAGAGCCTAAGAGATTACACAATACACCAACGTACAAACCATTCCCATTCTGCAAATCACTTCTATGATTATTCATACATCAAAGTTAAGTTAACCATCTTCTCGACTTTGTTTTTCTTACTTTCATAACGGGTTTGCCGAAAGCAGAAGAAAGACGAAAATAATCCTTTCACTCTTTGCCTTCTTTAGCTTTCTAACCTTCATCCTCTGTGTTTTCCTCTTTTTCTTCATCATCAGTCATTTCGTTAATGGCATCTGTAATGATATCCTTTACCTCTGCTTTTCTATGCATAAGGTCAACTCCAAAATGGCTCCCTAATATTATGACAACAAGCAAAAAAAGGTTTTAATGAAGAACATTTCGTGAAAATTTAGAAGAAAACAATTATGGATCAACTAAGAGGGAAAAGCTTTCCGGAAACATACCAAGCGTCCGCAGAATATCCGATAGAGTTGCCTGTTAATGAAACAAAAATCAAGTGTCTTGAGTAGTCCATATATGTGATTAAAGAATCAAATCTGTTAAAATCAATCTGTTTGAAGTCTCACCGTATTGAAGTCTACTTCCTTCAGAATTTTGGACACCACTACATGCATTTCTTTTCTGGTGGGGTCTCTCTTGCCTTTCTTACGGCCTTTTCCTGTACCCCCACAATCAATGAAAGAAAGATTCAATGCACTATATCCCAATGATATTTTTTCGGCTTTTGAAAAATGGACCTGATAGATTGTTCAAACCTTGATCTTTGGATCCCTTTGCCTGTGGTTTACTCGTCTGTTTCTTGCCTTTCTCTTTAGAGGAATCATCTTTCTCAACTTTTTGCTTCTTGCTTGATGATGAAGTTGATTTAGCGACTTTTTTGGAGGACTTTCCACCAGACTTCGTAGATCCTTTAAGAGATTTTTCCTCTTCAGATGCTGGTTTCCCCTTTTTAGTCCTTTTTGAAGAGCTTTTCTTATCAGTTGACTTTTTCTCCTTAGCTTCATTATCTTCAGTTTCTGTATCTTTTTCGTTGTTGTCTTTTTTCTCGGGAACTGCATCATCCTCTCCATGAGAGTTATTGTTTCCTTCTGAACCAACATCAGCCTCACCATTTTCTTCAGTTTCAGTTGGCTGATCTAGATTCTTCCCAGATTTTGCCCGCCTTCTCCTCTGTATAAATCAAACAGTGATTGTCTATGCTATCTTCTTCAACGCTTAATAATCAAGTCATGCAAAACAGAGAAAGAGTCTGGTTCTTCATGAATATGCTCAACCTTAGCTCCCATAAATATAAACTTACCTCACAGACTC
This sequence comes from Lepidium sativum, assembly GCA_023374145.1. Classification (NCBI taxonomy): domain Eukaryota; kingdom Viridiplantae; phylum Streptophyta; class Magnoliopsida; order Brassicales; family Brassicaceae; genus Lepidium; species Lepidium sativum. The sequence goes on along the minus strand of JAKUCM010006873.1, from coordinate 36,534 downwards.
TTACGTTTTAAGGATAAGTTTCAAAACCATATCACCCAAGTAGTTAAACGAAGGAAAACGAAATAAAAGAACATCTGAATACCATTGAGTAGATTAGTAAAAAAGAGCTTGGAAACAAGTGGCCTAACACTTTTATTGACTAAAGACCAGCAAATAAAACTAACAGCCTTAGAAATCTATCTTGGGCGTGCTACTATTCCCAAATTATCCCATTATGATATTACTTATAGCTCAGTAATTAGTGCATACCAAATGGCATCTATAAGAACAACAAATACTGAGAAAAATGAACATCAGACTAGAGAAGGGGACAAAATGAACTTGATTCCAAACCTAAAGACGGGACCAGTTGGAGCAACCACGAGCTAAATAAACAAATCAGGTCTATGATTACAAACTATAAAGCATAGGAAGGTTGACGATCACAACCTTGGCTGGGACATCTAATGATTCTCCAGAAGTCACATTCGTTGTTGTGCTCTTCTTGCGCTTTCTTGTTTTCTATTATGTATAAATTGAACAAGAGAAACCAGCCAATATATAATTAAAAATAATGGAAAACAATAATCAGATTTCAGCTGCTAAGTTAGAGTACCTTTTCACTATCAGCAAGTAAAACGTCCCTTGTTGCCTTGGGATTTACCAAAAATTCTAGCACACTCACAGTAAGTTCTTCCTGAAGACATAAGAACAGATGTATGAATATAAAATCGAGCAGGTAAGAGACGAATAGAACCTACACCAAAGTTTCTTATCACATACTTTTTTCACATTACTTTTGTTTATTGGTATATCAAGCACATCACAGAAATCAATTAACTTTTCTTTGATACATTTCTCAAGCTTCTCCTTTGCTCTTGCTCTCTGCTTCTCTTCCTGGAGAACAGTTAAATACCACTCTCAAAACGAGGCTGCTCATCATACCAATCCTCGAACTAAATATCTAAAAAATGGTGTTACCTCTTGCTCTGTCCATACAAATCCCGAAAATTGACCAATGTTTTTCTTCAGCGTCTGCGCCTGCATAGTATTTTTCACACAACCCTTGAGTAACCAATGAGGCACTCTGGCAAAAGAGGACAGAGCTTGAAATTCCAAGACAATATTCATATCACATAAAACACAAACAGAAGCATCAACTTAGCATATTATAGCCAAAGCACCTTTCCTTTCTTCCCGTAAAGAATGGTGTGAAGTAAGAAGAGGTTGTCGTCAGGTTTTCTCTTTGATAGCTTATAAGCCACTGAAACAGTTCAATTCACATTCAGAAAACATGCAAATCGAAATAAAAGTGAATTTTGATAAATTTACACACCATTTGGAATTTCTTTAAGCCTTGTTCCACGACCCTAAAACAACCAAAAGAAACTAGAACTAGTTAACGTCCAAAGGTGTAAAATTCACAAGAAGCAAAGCTTACTTCCATAATTAAACCTGCTCAATTGACACAGCCTTGCTCCCGGAGGATCGGGAAGGAGTATGCAAAATGTAACGCTCAGTTTTCTTTCTCTCCCTAGTTGGCCTCTCACTGACGGGAGTCACCGGCTCTTTCTCCGAAGATTGACCTCTTTTTACAGTCTTTACCTCCTCGGATTCACCATCATCTTCTTCGTCTGCCGTCTCAGCTTTGGCTACTTCATCCTTCGTCTCTGCATCTTCACTTACCTGAGCTTCCTTCGTAGAATCAGCAACACCATCTTCTTCCTTTAGCAGAGAATCTGCTTGTTCAGGTGTCTTCAACTCTAGGGTTGCAGTCGCCATTTGAAGTCGAATACTAAACAGTGAGTGAATTAAAGGCTAAAGCAGAATCTAAATTTCAGAGCTTTAGTAGAAATTCGATAATAAATTAAAAACCCTAAGAACAAAACCAAAATTGGGGGTTTCAATTACACACCTCGCAGCTTAAGATTAAGCTTCTATCTCAAATTTAAACGCAAACGCACAATCAAAGAAAAACGTTTAAGAGTTGTGATTAGGCTTGGGCATTCGGGTACCCGGACTCGATCGGGTTGGATCTTTCGAGTTTCGAGTATTTCGGGTTAACTTACATAAGACCCGTTCGGATATTTTCGCGGGTTCGGATCAGATTCGAATTATCCGATTTTTTCAATTAATTTTTAATCAAAATAATTTTAAAAAAAAGCAGTTTTAAAAATCATAACTTATTAAAAAAATTAATATTTTAGTTTTATAATGTTATATTAATTATAAATTGATTAGTTTTTTTAGATTTGTAATTAGAATTTTTAATATAGGTAACTATAAGTATATATATATAAATATTTGTGTAAATATATTATATATTTCGGGTATTTCAGGTATCCGTTCGAGTTTCAGATTTTACCCAATCGGGTTCGGATACCCATACTTTTATAATGTAAAACTCGTTCAGATTTTATAGATTTTGATTTGGTTCGAGTTCGGGTATTTTAGATCGGGTTCGAGTTCGGGTTTTGGATATTATGCCCAGGCCTAGTTGTGATCGATAAAACCACATAGCGTTCACGTTTTTAGGTGTGAAGTATGAACTATATAACGTTTAATGATAAAGCGTTGAGCGTTCTGATCTTACTCAATATAGATAACATAGATTTTTATACAAGAAAGATATGTTGGTAGTGCTAAAATTAAATAATGCTTAGATGATCTGCTTCTAAACCAACTATTTTTTATTTTGTCAACAAACAACTATTTTATTTATCGATTTTTTTTGTCAACAAGCAACTATACGATTTTGTTTTTGATATTTAAGAATAGTGCAGCTCAATCGAATCAATTTGACTCAAAAGTCTCAAGTAAAAATCAGATTGATTAGTCTAGAAAAAAAACTCGATTACTTCGATTCGATTTTACATAAATTATAGATATGTAGATCATATAGAACATATGCAGATCATGAAAAACATACAAAGCAATAACTAAAATATATTATTAATTTTCCACTAAAAAAATTATAATATTTTTTCTCACATTTTTGTTCATTTTTGACATATTTTGAATTGGTTTATTAAAACCACAAATATTTTAATAATTTATCTTCAACTTTAAAATAGGTTAACTTTCAAGTTAATGTATAATTTAAATTTTAAAATTAAATTATAAACGGTATATATTGTATAATTAGCATTGGAGTTGCTCTTATATATTAGAATCTCACTAGAGGTTCTTAACTTAATTTTAATGTAAATAATGAGGTTCTTAAATTTTGTGGGGTTCCAATGATAAAACCCCACACAAAATTCTTAAGATTTTACAAAAAAAAAAAAAAATTACAACAAATTATCTCTCTGTAAATGACAACAAATCATCCATAGTTGTAACCAGAAATCAAACAAAACAAATAATCTCTCTGTAAATCTCCAAAACACTTACCATGAGACCTTCTTTCAATGCTAATTCTCTAGCCATCTTTATAGCATCCTCACTAGTAACCTGTAATCTCAAAACATTACCTTTAGAAGTTGATAGGATATCAAAAGGAATCTGCATCAAGATTTCAAGCTCATCTCTGGATGAAATTTGAAATGTGAAATGCAAAATGAAATAGGGATCTCTCTTAACTCAGATGTACCTGAGTGTTTGTTGGATTATTAAACTGTTGCAACATAAAAGAATCAGGAGTATGCTCTAATCCTTCACACTCTCTTTCTCTCTCTCTCAGCTTCAAGACTTCACTAGAATCAGCACCATTGTCCCTACACTCCTCCTCTATAAGGTGAGGCTATCTCAGAAGCACAACATACCAATCAAGATGTATTTGCTTGTAACTGCAGATTCACCATTGTCCTCTACTGCGACTTCAACATGTAACTCCCACACTTGCAGATGGAAGCCTTACTCAAGCTCTTCCGACTTCCAAGCCAACGCTTCAGTCCTCCTCATCCTCTTTGTGTCTGCTCTCATCTGTGCTCTCTCTCTACGCTGCAATCCGCTGTTTTCTCCGGCCAACCCTCGAGACTATTGGAGACGATGACCACAAGCCTGACCCTGAACCGGCTGCTTCATCCTGCTCTGCCACAACTCCTACACTTGTCTACTCCTCCGACCTTGAGCTTGCGGGTGCTGAAACAGAGTGTGCCATTTGCTTGTCAGAATTCGAACAAGGAGAGAGCATCCGACTTCAACATGGTTTCCATGTCAAGTGTATCCACAAATGGCTCTCTTCACGCTCCTCCTGTCCCACTTGCCGAACTTGTATCTTCTCACAACACACGGTAAACTCTGGCAATGCATCATCAACGGAAACTCATTCAACCAACATTGATGCTTAGCAGCAATTCCCTCAGTTCTTCTCCCACATTTCATCTTCTGTTACAAAGCTTAGACTTTTATAATATTTTGCTTGAGATTACCTTGTTGCTCTTCTAATTACATAAGACACAGACATATAACAAACCAAGTATTACTTGTCACTTGTATGAATCAGTTATAACGAAAGAAATATATGGCAACTTGTGTAAGAAAAGGAGGAGTTTTTGAGTGGTGAGGCCTCAACACAGATTAAAACTAATTGTTACGAGTATTAATTAAATCAATGGAGCTCCATCTTTTTTGAACATAACACACACAACAAAAGAACATAACACACACAACACAAACATGATATGACACACACACAACACAACACAACCAGAAAACAAGCAAGAACACACACAACACCTTAATAGCAGAATCATGAATACAATTAGGAAACGACACAGATCTCCACTTGTATCGTCAAAGATGGAAATTTCAGCTTTCAATTGGTCCTAGTCTAAAGAAGGCTCATATAAATCAGCTGGAAGTTCATCAAAGTTGAGATCACAAGTGTAAAGCAACGAAAAGGCAATTTGACTGCATTACTAATTGAACAAGGTCAAAATTTGGATCTTACCGGGAAGAAACCCCAACGTCTTCGCCATACAATCCCTCCGATTTTACCGACAGTCTCTTTTCTCCTCACCGATGTCGTGAACCGATGAGTTTATATCGAAGTCAACAGTGCTTGGATGATGATACGCGGCCATTGATATGCAGATTTAGCTCGTCTCGCCGTCAATTCAAGATTTCACATGAATCGCCATGAGTAGGCTTATCAAATGGGCCAGCCCGCGTCCAACGGGCCCAAACCCGCTAGTTATTTTATTTTTGTTGAACCGTAGCGGTCCGGCCGTTTGACCCGCGGACCAAATATGGATGTCCAGACCCGGTCTACTACTATTAATAGACTAATGGGCCGGCCCGCGGGTCTTTTTAATAATACCCTAAAATTTTAAAATTTGGGATTTGAACCCTTGACGCCCAAGTGAATAAAGGGGACTGCTACCACTAAGCTATATAGAATTCATTAAACAATTGTTTCATCCAATTATATTTAAATGTATCTCACGTTTTTAAGATGATTTCGAATTTAATTTAATTTATGGAATTATTCACTTAGTTTTTTTTTTTTTTTTTGTCAACGGCAAATTATGTTGGGCCACAACTGGACGGCCCAATAGCCAAATTCCTACATAATGTAGGCATGGAGATTCGATCTCAGGTTATGCAAATGCACTCCCTTAAGTGGACTTACCACCTGCCACTAGGCTAGATGCCATTTGCATTCACTTAGTTAATTTATCAAAACTTTATGAATTAGCTTTTGATAATTTCTATATTTAACTCTTTTTTTTTGAGTAATTTTTTTAAAAAATTATAACAATAACTTCATTAGTTTCACCAAATAAAAAGTAAAATAAAATATTCAAAACTCTTTACAAATCAAATTCAAGAAACTAAAATCAAAGGAAACATAACTGAAACTGAAACTAAGAATGTCAAATTGCAACATAATTTTTATAGATCTAAATTTTGATCTTCAACGGTTGATTGGATAGAAGGTAGTGTTGCATCCTCACCATCATATTTTCCATTTTCCTCTGAATAAAAATATAAAGTAACTAAGTAATTTAGAATTTATAAATATCATAAAATTAAAACCCATCAAAAGAAGTATTTGTACCATTTTCATAAGCTTCAAAACCTTTTAACCAATTGCGAATGCATATTAGGGCTTGAACGTTCTTTGTGAGAAGACGACTTCTATAATTGTTCAAAACTCGAGCTCCAATACTAAAAGATGATTCTGAAGCTACTGTTGTAATCGGAATACTAAGAAGATCACAAGCCATAGAAGCCAATACTCCATAGCGTTGAGAGTTATCTTTTCAATATTTCAAAATATCCAGACTCTCAAAACTCTGTGTATCTAATGGCGTCTAGATAAATTTCCAAAGAAGACTTTCTACAAACAACAACATTAGCTTTTCGAAACGCAAAAAATTTCTATCAACAAAAAGAAATGATTACTTATTAGAATCAATATGTAAGTAACAACATCATTCAGAAAATCAAAACAAAATATAAGAGAAATTTTTTTAAAAAAAAATTGTAAGTGGTGTGAGTTTGAAGATGATGTAAATGAAAAGTGAAGACATTAAAAACTTACATCATAATTTGAGAAATTTCCACTTTGATTTTCACCATCATTTTGAATAGTGTCTCGCGTTTATGAGGGTATTGGTGTCGATTTTGGCTTGTTATCTTATGCTTCAAAAAGAGTTTGAAGTTTCCCACGTAAGTGCTTCAGGTTCTCTTCGGCTGAACTTATGTCAAGGTTTTTGAAACAAAATTCATCAAGCATCATTTTTAACCTTGGATCAAACACGGAAGCCATTGCAAGAATCTCACTATATTCTTACAGAGGGGTATGCTGTTTTGCATTAAGTTTTGTATTCTCGTTCTCCCCACATATCTCCTGAGAAGGATCCATCTTCATTCTGCAACACAACAATATCTAATCTCAAAAATAGGAAAACATATTAATATCTAACATAACGCAGAGTTTGTTCCTTTATGTTCTACACCATTATTTATTTAAAAATATGAAAACCCCACCATGACCATTGGTAAAGAAGAACAAGTTAGTGACAACAACAAAGCTAAGTGCCAAAAGATACAGCTTGATACTTTCTCAACGTCAAGAATGCTAATTTTGTCAAAGAGGGCCAAGATTTGTACAGCACTGAGTGTATATAGAATATGTGGATCGTGTCCACAGTTACCGGCAAAGCCACCTGCTCCAAATGAAAAACTTGTTTTCAACTTATACTGCAACAATATCTAATATTTAAGGATGGAAATGTGATGGGATCCCAACAGCTTCAAAGGTCCCATAGATCATGATTCTTTAAGAAACATGCTTTCATTGCCTAACATATGTATCCTTTTTCGTCATTCTATCAGTGAAAAGTAAACAGAGCAGGTCTGCAATCCATATAGTAGCAAAATATGATAATCTAGTACAAACCAGATTCATGCTGGCATGTCATGACCCATGAAACCACTTCATCTTCAGAAACAGTGCCAAGCTTGTCGAGTAAATCCAGAGTGGTGAGTCCCCAGTACGCACCATTCATTCTTAGATGATCCATAACCACAGACTCAAAACTATCCTTCTTCTAGAAACTTGACATAATTCGAAAGCAATTGAAAAGAAGAACATAAGTCATAAAATCATAGTGACATAGACAGTGAGAATGAGGAACTGATTGCTATAATAGTTTCTAGTTACCTTTTTTGCCATCATAATGTAATGTACATACTTGTCAGCTACAAGGTGATCCATCTGCCATGAATTGGTCACAGAAAATTCAGTAATTTCGTACAAAAGAGAGAACCACCGTAAAAGACTTAATTTGACACGATCAAGCTTAGGTTTACTTCAATGGCGTATCAGTAACACTTGATCGACACGTGTATAGTATGAGATAAATCAACAGCCTACGAATCATACCCGTATTAGAATGATAAAAACAAAAGATTCCCCAAGTGCTGCATTTAACGAAAAAAGAGACCAAGCAAAGACACAACCTGAACTAGAAATCGATCAAAACAAATGAAGACAGGTTACCTGGGAGGAAGACGTAGATTTCATCAGCTTGGAGCGAGAAGAGAAATCACGGTTGAAGAAACTGAAGATCGAAGAAATTGAATATCCTTGAAATCTCACTGTATCTTTTACTTACAAATCAGTCAAGTTTGTGAGATTGCCAAAGGACTCAGAAATTTGACCCGTGAAATTGTTTCCAGAGAACCGGTTTCCGATTACAAAGAAGACGATATCACCGACACAAAGGAGACGATATCACCGATCAGGAGAGATTGCATGTCTCACTTTGAGATTCCCACCGACTCTTTCAATTTCAAATTACTAAAAATAAAATAAAAATTGCGGGTTAACCCGCAAATCCGCAGTCCATTGCGGGTCGGATCCACATGACCCGTTTGTCCACATCGGGTCAGTCCGCGAGACCTGCTATATAATGGACATATATTTATTTGTCCAGGCCCGCGTCCAAAAAAGTCTAAATGGACCAGCCCTGCGGGTTAATAGCCCACTTGACATTCCTAGCCATGAGAGTGGAGAATGAAAAACCTTCGCGTTCTATGTTTTTCGACCAAGTCATAGTCCAATGAAAACATGACACGTTAGGAGTTATTAAAAATTCTTAAAACTCTCTAATAAGACCCGGTTCTATTCTAATTAAACCCATTTTTATTAAAATAATCATAATTTAAGATTAAAAACTCCATTTGTATACTCCATTGGACGTGCTCTACTCTAAGTAGTGTATTGGAATTTTATTGAGTATATAATAAATCTATTAAACAATATACAATAGAAAAATAAGTCTCAATAGCAGTTGAAGTTACGTGAAAAGTGAAATAACTTTAACCTCACTTCCCCTTTGTACAAAGAGAGAACCATAATATTTCATTTTTTATTATTTATATAATTTTTTTGGGTTAAAACTTAAACCACAATTTAGTCCGTCTATTAGTTTAGTTCCTAGATAATACATATAATAAAATTTTATCCCTAAATATATGATGGTGTCTGCATCATATGTCACTAGACCGATATCAATTCATTTATTATATTAGTTTTGATTCAAAAAACAAAAATATTGAAATTTTTACGTCCATTAAAAATATATTTTCTTATTGATCTACAAAAAAATTGGGTGTAAAGTACCAAATAATTTTGTATATATTATATTAATCTTGAAAATAAAAAATGATGTAAAGAGTTTACATAACTACAATTTTTTGAAAAATTATTAACATTTTGAATTAGCCAATTTACTTTGATGTTGAGGGTTTTAGGAATCTAATAACACGAGAAATGGAAAAAATGTTTTCTAAATATTGTAAAAAAGCTAGCTATTCATCTGAATTTTCCACTGTTCTCAATATAATATGGATTTCACATCCGCCTTGATGTTCAAATTTTATAAATAGAAAAATTATGATAAAATATTTTCGGTTTGGTAGTTACAGAAATTAAATTTTTTTTTTTTACCAAAGAGATAAAAGAATCCATTTTAAAGTCTCCAAATTGAAAAGAAGTTGTACAAAGTTTCTATCCATAACAAAAAAAAAAAATTGGTTAATATAAATAGTGAATGTCCATATTTAACCCATAAATAGTGAATGTCCATATGCAATGCTAAATTCATGATCCAAACTTGCTTGTTTTTTTTTTTTTTTTTTTTTTCTTGACACATACGAAACTGTTTTCCGAATTTCTTCTTCAGTTATATTTTTTAGTTTTTTTTTCTCTATAAAATCTATTACTTTTTAGGTTCTCTTCCGATGTTTTTATCGGTTTCCTTTGTGGTTTTCTATTTTGATATTTTCTTCCCGATTTGTGTTTTGTTTAGAATTGTCTTCCATAAGTTTCTATGTATTTGGTGTTTAATTCGTTCACCGACGCTTCAATCTTCAAGTGTGAATCTCCTATTGTCTTCCACTACTTCCTCAAGAGAGCTATATCATGTCTCACTTATACCTAGTCAACAACGGCAAATTATATTGAGTCACAACTGGCCGATCCAATAGCCAAATTTCTAGGTGGGAATTCGATCCCTGATTGTGCAAATGAGTTATCTTATGTGGACTTACAACTTCTACCACTTAGGCTAAGAGGCATTTACATATATTTAGAATTGTGGGAATTAAGACAAAACACGTGTTTCAACCATATCCCAATACCTCCAATCAAAAATTAATGACGGATTTCTCAACTTATAATCCTCAAAGTGCTCCTACGCACAAACCAATAATACAGTCTCAAACGCTCTCAATCTTATCCTCTCACCGAAAAACTAACCAATCATGGATTCCGAGATCGCCGCCGATTACTCTCCGATGCTCAGAATTTACAAAAGTGGTCGCATCGAGCGACTCATGGGTGAAACCTTCGTCCCACCTTCTTCTGAACCACAAAATGGTGTTATTTCCAAAGACGTTGTTTATTCTCCCGATGACAATCTCTCTGTCCGTGTTTACCTTGCGGAGAAAGCAACCGCCTCCGAGACCGGTGAGAAACTCCCTCTCCTGGTTTACTTTCACGGTGGAGGATTCATCATTGAGACAGCTTTCTCTCCGACTTACCACACTTACCTCGCTGCTGCTGTCTCTGCGTCCAACTGTGTAGCGGTCTCTGTGGATTACCGACGTGCACCGGAGCATCCGATTCCGGTTTCGTATGATGATTCATGGACAGCTCTCAAATGGGTTTTCTCCCACATCGCAGGATCTGGTGAAGAAGATTGGTTAAACAAACATGCTGATTTCAGCAGAGTGTTTCTAGCTGGAGACAGTGCAGGAGCCAACATTGCACATCATATGGCGATGAGAGCTGCGAAAGAGAAACTCAGCCCGGGTTTGAACGATTCAGGAATCTCTGGAATCATCTTGGTGCATCCTTACTTCTGGTCAAAGACTCCAATCGATGAGAAGGAGTCGAAAGATGTAGGGTTGAGGATGAAGATAGAGTCGATATGGGCAATGGCTAGTCCCAATAGCAAAGATGGATCAGATGATCCGTTGATCAATGTAGTGCAATCAGAGTCGGTGGATTTGTCAGGGTTAGGTTGTGGTAAGGTTTTGGTATTGGTGGCTGAGAAAGACGGTTTGGTGAGACAAGGTTGGGGCTATGCAGCGAAGCTTGAGAAGAGTGGTTGGAAAGGAGAAGTTGAAGTGGTGGAGAGCGAAGGAGAAGAACATGTTTTTCATTTGATGAAACCTGATTGTGATAATGCTCTTCAAGCCATGCATAAATTCGCAGGCTTTATCAAAGGATCGCACAACTAGCTTTGTGCTTTAAGTATTTATATAAATTGGAATAGTTTGGTGTTTTAGATTGCCTCTCAGTCTCTGGACTAGTAGAAGATGCTTCAATTCTCTGTTAATAAAAGTTTGATTCGAAACAACTATTCACCTTTTATATATGAATGTTGAAAACTGCCTCTTCATTTAGCTTAGTAAATCGTAAGCTACCTACTGATGAACAAGAAGCTTTTCAGTTTCACCATTATCAATCATCTTATAGAAAGTTTGAACAAAAGGATATGAATTCAACAAAAAACAAACAGAGAAGACAATAGTTGAAATACAGCTTTGCTTTTTTTGTTGTTCCGCAGCTACTTATTCAGATTCGAAACCCAATAGACACAAATATAGAAGGGAAGCTTTCTAAAGGAGGGAAGTAGCCAGAAACCTGGAAAGAGAAAGCTTTTCAGACGGCAATACCAAGGGATTTCTTGAACTTCTCAACCTCTAAATAGACAGTTGAGTAAGGTAAAAACTCTGAGAAGTAACTTCCACTTAGGTGGTTTATGGCAACTGCGAGCTTTGGGATCTCTAAGGTTTCTTCATTGGTGAGTGTTCGAATAAACCTTGCTGGATTGCCTCCCCAGAGTTCACCAGATGGAATTCTTCTCCCAGGTGGCAAAACAGAACCAGCTTCAAGGATTGACCGGGTCTCAACTAGTGAGCCTTCCATTAGTATTGAGTGTTGTCCGATGATGCATTCGGGTTCGATAGTGCATGATCTTAAAAGACTGTATGCACCAACTGTCACGTACCGATCGATCAATGTCTGTGCAGGTAATCCTAAAAAAAAAAAGCCAAAGTAGAACATAACTTATTAGATCATATTTTTTATCTATCCTATCATTATTTATAACTAGCACCAAGAGACACTTGACAGTACAGAGCTATTACCCCAAAAAGAATGGTTAATCAAGTAATTAAGTGCTAGTTGGACACTTCACAGATAACTTGGAGTGCTTCAATTTTTAAAATAGAGCCCAAAGAGGTTTTTCTATTCATGTCTTTTACATGGAATCAACATTAGTAAGGCTACAAGAACCACAAAGAAAAGAAAAGGTGAATCAAGTAATTAAGTACTAGTGTACACTTCACAGATAGCTTGGAGTACTTCAAGCTTTGAACTAGAAGTTTTACTACTCAAAACTATTACATGGAATCAACATTGTTAAGAATACAAGAACCTCACACTCATTATGCTTGATGCAGCTTAGAATCCCGGCTCCAATCACAAAGTAGAAAGTTGATTTCGTTTCTACAGTTAAACTATATCCTTACTACGACATTGTTCCAGAACTTGTTCAGACCATCTAAGCAACTTTCTCGTGCTACAGAAGAAGGTATTTTGTGGTGTTATCCACTGTACTAATCTATTGAACCCCTGAATAAAGTTATTACCATCCAACACATTCACTACTTCGACGAAACTGAAAAATCCTCTTAAAGGTGAGCCTCTATATTTCGATAATCTAAACAGACGATGAAAATGAAAACCCTAAATCCCAATATCATCTAATCCAATTCGCTAGCAACAAGTAACTAGATGATTAGATAGCCAGAACCAAAAATCTAATAACAAGCTACAATGGAATCATAAAGAGACTCAAATCCCAAAAATGAAACAAAAAATAGAAGAAGAACCTGTTGGGGACGACCACGCGGCATGAACAACACACCTTTCCTGGACATTTGAGCAGAATCCAACAGTGATCTTGTTGAGATCTCCTCTCAAAACGGCACCATTCCATACAGACGAGCCGTCCCAGACGGTGACCTGACCGGCTAAAACAACATTAGGTGCCACGTAGGCATCGACTGCAACCTTCGGTAGCCACTGTCCCAGAGGGATGATCTGTCTTTGCCCTCTGTAGTCCCATTTCACCCGATCCGGTGACGGAGTTATCTCCGATTTCGGCTTAGGTAAATCCGTGGTCGCCACCGCAACTGCTTCCGCAGCGAAGTAACGCCGAATCAGATTCGACGACACAGCTGAGGAGACGCCTCTTCTAGAGATTCGAGCTAACGAAGTCGTCATTGTTATTGAATCGGATTCTTCAAGAATTTGTGGAACGAGAAGGAGAGAGATAGAGAAAGAGCTTCCCGGAGGAGGAGGCAGAGAGGGGTCACTGGAAAATGAATCGTTCGGAAAATAATATTGGGCCTTTTTGGGCTAAGTTATTATGGGCCCATATTTTATTGCCCTATGTCTGTAGCTAACTTGCTTCTTACTTCTTACTATTTTTAGAGAGTTACAGAATTGTACACTAGCACGTTTATGAAGTGAACTCGAATATTCTCTGCATCTCCATATTACTTATAATACAAGCTTGATATGCCATAAATCTTGATGCTATAATGGTTTAAGGCTAAACAAACAGCTGATGACGAAAAGCAACAACAACAAATGATAAACCAAACCCAAGAGCAACTCCATATGACAGATTCAAGGCAAACTCATTATCGTCGCCACTCTCTGTGAATGGTGGTAGGTTTTTGTCTGCATCATCTGCTTCACATTGCCAGTACTTACAACGGAGATGGTTTCCCTCGAAGCTCGAACTTGGAAATGTTTGAAATTGTCCACCAGAAGGGATTATCCCTGAGAGATTATTGTTTGCAACACTAAACTTGGACAGGAATGTTAGACTCTCCAAAGATTCAGGGATTGAACCAGAAAGGCTGTTATTGGCCAAATCAAGAGTCTCTAGGCTTGTCATCTCCGAAAGCGAGCTAGGAATCGATCCAGATAATCTGTTGGAATTCAGATTAAAGACATGGAGTTGCTTCAGATTACCAAAGTCTTTCCAGATGGGTCCAGAAAGACTGTTTTGGCTGAGTTCAAGCGTTGGAGGGAACCTCACAATATGTTTATATTGCTGAGATCTTGAATTCTCTCCCCTTTTGTAAAAGAATGTGAAACCTTGAGACAGCTCATCAAATGAGACATTTCGAAATGTGAGACTCTGCAGCATGGTTAAGCTTTTTGGGATATATCCTGTGAATGAGTTTCTCGACAAATCTAAGTAGAAAAGGTCGGTGAAACTACTGAACCAATTTGGGATAGTTCCAGTCAAATGGTTCCATGAGAGATCCAACATCTGTAGATTGGTGCTCTTGCTCAACCAGCTTGGCATTTGACCGGTAAGCTTACAGTTTGCAACAACAAATACTACCAGCTTCTTGAAATGAAGACTAGGGTCATCAGGTAACATTTCTCCATGAAAGTTCAAAGTGAGAACCAGAGTCGTCAGGTTCTTGCAATGCTGAAGGATGTGAAGAGCCGATGAAATGTTAACAAGCCTGCTGCAGTTTGAAAGAGATAAATAAGACAGGCTGTGGAAATCCTTGAAACTCTCTGGCACCTGTCCGTGAAAATGGTTTCGGGCTAGATTAATGTCCCTTAGGTTTCTGCAAGAAGGTAGATTTTCAGGCAAAGAGCCATTGAATCTATTAGATCCCAGATCAACCGAGGTCAAGTTAGTCATCACAGTACAATTCAGACTCAAAGGACCACTCAATGAGTTGTTCCCTAAGTTAAGCAAGATTAAAGTATGTGAATTGGCCAGCGACTTAGGGATTTCTCCAGTGAATCTATTACTCTGAAACATGAGATACTTGAGCTCGAGTAACTTGTTGAACACATCAGGGATTTCACCGGAGAAACCATTCGAAGAGACATCGAGATGAACAAGGTGAGAGAGGTTACCAAGTGCAGAACAGAGTGAACCAGAGAGACCGTTTTCTTGAATTTCCAAACGTGTCAAACTTTGAAGCTGAAACAGATCTTCAGGTATATTACCACTGAGTTTGTTCCCACCAAGGAAGAGATGTTCGAGCAGAGCACATTTCTCGAACCCAGAAGAAAGTTCTCCGGAAAACATATTTGCCTCAAGTCTGATAAGCCTGAGCTCAGTAGAGTTGTGGCAGATATGTTCCGGTAGCGAACCATTTAACTTATTTGAAGAAAGAATCATATTTTTAAGCGAAGGAAGATTTAAGCTCTGTGGGATCTGTCCAATCAATCCATTAGAGCTCAAATCTAGAGTTTCGAGGTGTACCATATTGAAAACCGAGGGAGGTATTGAGCCTACGATGAAGTTATTAGAGAGATTAAGAACTTGAATCTGATCTAGTAGTGCGAGAGATTCAGACAACCTACCGACCAATCTTCTGTTCACAAGTTCCAGCTTGGTGATTCTCGCAGTGTTGTCGGAGTCATTTAAGCCAAGTGAAGAAGCAGAGTTACAAGTGATCCCAACCCAGTCACAGCAATTTGCAGAAGAATTGAAGTCCCAACCATCTGGCTTCGACTCGAGCTTGTTGATGAAGTCACGCAAGGCCTTAAGGTCACGTGGATAGCAAGTGAGGTGCTGAGAGTTTGATGAGTGGAAGAAGCACAGCTCTAGGACTGCAATAATCATCACCCTCCAATGATAAAGACCCATGTCAGAAGAGGAACAGTTTGTGTCCACAGTCAAAGCTTTTGTACGATCAGACTTCAGTTTTCGTACATATAGCATAGATTCGGACATATCAAGCAAACGCGTAGACTAAGCTAGGCTAAGAGAGATTAAAAGTGACGATGACACAGAGGAAGAAATTACGTTGAGTTGACTATTAATGTCAAGTGTTTCCCATTGAGCAACGAAAACAATTTTATTGTGACTATTTTTAACAAATTAAAGTCTCATCGACCCACGACCCGACTTTTTAGCATTTTTTTTTTTTTTTTTTTTTGTCAATATTAGACCACAAATAACCGGCCCAATGACTGACCCATTAGCCAAGTTCTTGTAAATGTAAGCGGGGGATTCGATCCCAGGATGTGCAAATGCGCATAGCTATTGTGGACTTACCACATCCTACTAGGCTAAATGTCACTTGCATTTAACATTCTTACTTACTAGATAATATTTTATATTTGGACTTTATTTGTTTTTAATTATCAAACATTATAAATTGTCTTTTAACACGTTTTTTAGTTGTTAGTTTACTAATATTTATCAAGAATTCAAATATAATTATTTGGAAAGATTTGGCTTTATTACGTTCTTATAATGAATGTGACTAGTTCTCACAAAGTGGATCAATTTTACTTTACAAACTGGATCCTTTATTTTTGGGGGATATTATTTTATGAAATAATTGTGGAAAATGTCAGATTGAGTTCCATGATTTGTTGAAAATGCCATTAAAAACTCACCTTGTGAAAATGTCACTTTCTTGTGGCAGCAAATATTACCAAAATACTCTTGGTAATACCAAAATTTTTAACAGCTAAAAGTGAAGCTGGTCGGGGAAGTCCAGGAATTGTAGGAACTTGAGCTACTCTTGGCCTCACTTGAAGATCAATGGCCATTGAAGGATAGTTAGATGCTTGGATGATTTAGTTATATGGACGAAAGATAGATTTCATAAACGGGTTCTAAATACATGATCAAGATAAGAAACTGTTTGTTACTTATTGTCCAAAGAGGTCAAACACCTAGAAACTTTTACAATGAAACATCGAAACGACTCTAAACTTTTGTCCTTCCAACTACAAACCACATTGGCTTTTTTATTCAGTCCAACTTCCGTCCTCTCACAGCTGCAATTACATTAGTCAAGATCCTATATGAGCAATACACATTGGCAGAAGTATATATAAAACTTGTTTGGTTAACGAGAAAAGGTTAAACCTTTTGCACCTTTAAGCCATTCCACGCTTGTGTTTCGCATTTGCCCATTGATTAAGTAAACAAGTGACACCTTCTTCAAGTGTGGCCTTTCTATCTGCTTTATGGTTCCATAGCTCTGTTGAGATATACCTTCCACTCGGGTTATACTCGTTTATCTCCAGCAAAGCTTGTGTTACTGCTTTGTATGGACCATCTCCCAAATCTTCCTTCAGCTCCCTCAGCTTTTCATCTCTCTCATCTATCACTTCCTAAACTCCATCAATAGCAACACAAAAAAACCTTTAATCTTTCAGAGAGATTTAACAAAACGAAACCATTAAACAGGGTCGAGAACATTGTCTTACCACTTCTCTTTCTTGATTGTCAGGCTTGATTCGCTTGAATGGATGCCAAACTGGGTCTTTGAGATAGTCTTCCCAAAGTTGGAGAACTTCAACTGCTCTGTCCTCCACATCTTGCTGACCATACTTCTGCTGCATTGCATCCACGAATGGTTTTGTCACAAGCTCCCCCATTCTTTTGACACCGATGTCTGTTTTCCATTCTTTCATAATCTACAACGAAAATATAACAGAAAATCTACAACATAAGCGAACTTCAAGTGTTCTCAGAGAATTCTGATATGAACAAAAAATAAAACAATTTGATACATACATTTACCAATTCCTTACGAGCTTCTTGAAGCTCATCGTTGGTTCTGCGCTCTCTAAGGATAAGAGTTTGGTTAAATTTATCGAGGTCTCCAAGTTCTTCTTCCTTCTCAGTTAAATCTTTATAAATATTTTCCACCTTTTCCACAATTTCAGCATCACCATCTGAGCCCATGTGCTTCATCACACTCAGCTGTCCTTTTAACTGCTCGATCTCTAGCTCAATTGCTTGTTTCTGATCTCTTTGTTTTTCTAGTCTTATGATTTTCTCATGGAGCTCCTCCTTTTGCCTCTGTTAAGTACAGAATAACAAAGTCTTTCTCAATAATCATGAACATAAGCCCAACCAATTAAAGAAGAAGAAATTCACTAACCCTTTGATCCTCCGCTAATTTTTTTACTTCATCGTCTGCCCTTTGCTGTTCCAAGGAGGCTAGTTCCAGAGAACTATTCTTAGACGCATTCTGATAAGAGAAACATTTTCTTATTTCATTAGATTTACGTCTATTTATATCTAGAAAAGAGAGGTAGAGAAAGTAAACAAATACCTGTTTTAGATCTTCAGCCAATTTCATTCTTTCGGTTCCATTGTGTGCTTCACGTTTCGCCAACTCAAGACTTTTCATTTCGAGTTTCTTCTTCTCCATCTCCAACTGCATCTTTGATTTCTCATGATCATCAAAGATCTTTTGAATGTGATTCATTGTTCGCTCTTGTATTGCATTCAGCTCTCGATAATGTTTTTGGAGATTCTTTTCCTTTTCTTCCATTAACTGCTCAAGTTCCTTTGACTTCATGGAACACAGCTCCTCAATTTCTTTCATGTCTTTTTTCTTTTCTTCTACAAGTTGTGTCAGATCCTGCACAAGTTTTTGCTGTTTCCTCTCCTCTTCTTCTGTAAGCTCAGCTATGGTTTTGAGATCACCCGTCTTCCTCAGGTTTTCTCCTATAATATTATTTCCATTATAATCATCAGCACGAGCAAGCCATGCATAGATCCCAGACTTGAGACCATCTTTTTTCAACCAATCCTTCTTTCCATGACCATCTACTCGATAAGCCTTGTCAAACAAAAGACCATTGTGAAGTCCGTTCCAATCTTTGGTAAATTCCACAATTGCTGTTCCTGAATGTCCCCAGTGATTCCATAAAGGACGGACCCTAGTTGGATTGAATCCTTTTTGAGTATACTCATTCCTAAGGTTCGATCCACTCTCACCCACAGATCGACCATCTTGTGACTTTGTAGTTGGAATGTTAACCACAACACCTGATACAGACATATACAATCTCTAAACTTCAAAATTCAAAGCAAAAGTGATAATCTTTGGGTGCATATTTGATAAACCCATATTCCATGTAATCACCATAGAAATCAATTAAAGCAAAAGTAATAACAGTTGGATATATATCCGCTACACATATTATTCCCCACACCCAAATTCCAACCTAATGTTAGGAAAAAATAAGAACCT
Source organism: Lepidium sativum (assembly GCA_023374145.1). Classification (NCBI taxonomy): domain Eukaryota; kingdom Viridiplantae; phylum Streptophyta; class Magnoliopsida; order Brassicales; family Brassicaceae; genus Lepidium; species Lepidium sativum. Next base: position 17,529 of record JAKUCM010006873.1, on the reverse strand, counting down.
TTGGATACATATTGCATAAACCTACATTAATCCAATTCGAATATTTTAAGATAAGCTAACAAAATGTGTTTCTTTAGAGTTTAGTAAGTAATTGTATAGGCGAAAAAGTTTGTACCTTTCCAAGGACACACGAGCTTCTCGTCTTGATCACAATCTTGAATAGGATTTCCCTTTTTCTGGCGCTTCGATGAGGGCTCTGCTTCTTCAGCTGAATCAACAAGATCTTGTTGAAGGTATCTGACAAGAGCAAGGTGGCTTGCTTTCTCCTTTGCACTTCTTTTATCAGAATTGCTATTACCAACTCCAGAAGCATGTTGAAGGAGATTTTTGTACTGAAAACTCGACTTCTTCTTATTCGGACAATAAGGACACAAAAAAACTTGAGGAGAGAGTCTCACCTTCAGCTTCCCACCTTTAAGATTTAGGTACATTTTGTCTCCATACTCATCCATTTCAGATTCACTAATATCTGAATCTTCATCGTCCGAGCTCAAAATGACTGTGCTCCCCATCTTGTTCGTTGCTTAAATCACAACCAAAAATATAAAATCAATCATATGAAATGTGATCTGCTTTCTGATTTCAACAATGCAACTCAGTTCTTTTACTTTTCTCCCTAAAAAACGATTCCTTTATAAAGTTATTCTCTTCCTTCTTTCTCGGTCTACTGGGTTTTTTCATCATCAAGTGAATTGCATGTTAGATTTTCACAGATATTAGGAAAATGATCTTATAATCAGAGAGTTCCAGAAGCTTCACTTCATAAGGGGATTAGACAGAGTTCAAAATCAAACGAGATTCATCTAAAACCTAAATTTTGGTTTTGATCTTGAATCTAAAGAATGCAGGTAAAAAAGAGAGTAACTTTGGAAACTTACAGGAAGAAGCCGGCGATGGATGCTCAGTATCCGGCGCCGGAGGAAGAAGAAGCTCTCTCTCTCTCTCTCGCGTCTCTTTTCACTTGGTTTTTTGTGTCGTTCAATATTTCGCATAGGGTTTAAAAAAGAAGTAATTTTGGGTTTTAATTTTACATTCGAAACTAAAATACAAAAGTCAATATATATTTTAATATATCGAATATTACTCTTTCGTTCTATCCGAATCAACTTTAACTTTTTGCTCCGACTCTTTTTCCTTTTTTCGCAACTATTACAAGGAAGAAGAAGATTCGAACAGAGAAGAGGAAGAGAAGAAGACAGGAAGATATCGATCTAGAGAATGGAAGGAGAAGAAGAGAAAATACTTTTTTTGTTATTGAATTGAAATGAGCTCAAACCCATTTATGTACACCAAATAAGATGACAAACCGGATTCTATACACTTGATTAAGTAAAGAACCGAGATTATATAATATACATTCTATTAGTCTCCCTCAAGATAGAGCATATATAATAATGATATTCATCTTGCACAACAATTTCTGAAATTGAGAGGAAAAGAGTGGCTTCGTAAAGATATCTGCTAACTGATTTGTAGATGACACATGAAGAGTTCGGACAAGACCAGAAACAATCTTCTCACGGATGTAATGACAGTCACGCTCGATATATTTTGTTCGTTTATGGAACATAGCGTTGTTGGCAATGTGTATGGCAACATTATTATCACAATATAAAATTGATGTTGCAGAAACATCAACCCATAAGTCCTCAAGAAGATACTTCAACCAAAGTAAATTACGACAAGCAAGAGACATCGATCTATATTCAGCTTTTGCAGAAGACATGGAGACAACAGGCTGCTTCTTTGACTTCCAAGAGACAAGAGACGAACTAATGAACATACAACAACCAGATATAGACTTGCAAGAATCAGAGTATGAACCCCAATCAGAGTCAACAAAACTAGACAATTTTAAATCAGAGGTTGCAGAATATAACAAACCTTGACCCACTGTGCCTTTCAAATAATGAATAACTTTGTAAATTGCATGCAGACGAGGAACCAGAGTTGCAGTTGTGAACTGACACAATTTATGTACGGCATAAGTGATGTCAAGTCGGGTAAATGTCAAGTACATGAGTTTCCCAACGAGTATGCGGTAATGCTCTGCATCAGGAATTAAGTCCCCACCATTCACATATAACTTGATGTTGGGCTCCATCGGAACTGAAACTGCTTTACAACTAGAAAGACTAGTTTTATCTAATAATTCCGAGGTGTATTTGTGTTGGCACAGAGCAATACCTGTAGTATTTCAATACCAAGGAAATATCAAAGCTCACCAAGATCTCGGAGTTTGAAAGAGGTGTGCAATGCTGCTTTTAACAAGTCGGTGGCAATGTCATTGTTACTTGCAACAATGATGTCATCCACATAAACCAAAACAACAATATACATATCCCTTGCATGTTTAATGAAAAGAGTATGATCACCAGAAGATTGGTGAAAACCTAGCTGTAACAATGCTGTTGGGAGTTTCAGAAACCATTGGCCTGAGGCTTTCTTCAAACCATATAGTGATTTTTGAAGTTTATAGACAACATTGGGAGGGAAATGTTCCCCTTGTTTCGGAGAATACCCTGGTGGTAATACCATGTAAATTTCTTCATTCAAATCTCCATTTAAGAAGGCATTGGAGACATCTAACTGCATGAGTCGCCAACCTTTAGTTGCTGCAACTGCAAGTAACAACTTAACAATGGCAAGCTTAGCAATAGGAAAAAAGGTCTCAACGTAGTCTAATCCCTCTTGTTGAGTATACCCTTTGGCAACTAATCGAGCTTTATATCGTTCCAAAGATCCATCTGCATTGAGTTTAACTTTATAGACCCATTTGCAACCTACAACACGTTTACCCGCACATAAAGAACATATCAGCCAATTACTATTAGCTTCAAGAGCTGAAATTTCAACACACATAGCATCACACCACTCTTGTAAGTCCTTAGCTTTAGCATAACTCTGCGGTTCTAGAATCTTATTGACAGCATTGACAAAAATCAAATAAGGATCTGACAATGTTGAATAAGACAAAACGTTAGAGATATGATGAACTGTAGAGGATGCAACAGTATCACAATGATAATCTTGTATATAGGAATGAAATTTTTGAGGTCTACTTGAGGAAGCAACAATATCAGAAGCGATTCTTGGTGGAGCAGCATCAGTCGGAGCAGATACATGTGGGAAAAAATCAGAGAGAATTGCAAGTGGAGTCACATCTTTCTGAAAAGGAAATGAATTTTCACAGAACACCACATTGCGATATATAAAGGTGACATTGCTTTCAAGATCAAGAAGTTTGTGACCTTTGAATCCTTCAGGATAACCAAGGAATACACATGCACATGATTGGGTTTGAAATTTATGACGACTCTTTGGTGATGTGCTAGCATAACATAGGTAACCAAAATTCTTTAAATCAGTGTATTCATGTACGTTCTTCATGAGCATTTCAAAGGGAGATTTATAGGAAAGAATGACAGAAGGAGTTCGGTTATTCAAGAATACTGCAGTGAGAATACAATATCCCCCACAGAGAGAGTAGTAAATGTGACTGGAAGAGAAGAGCTCTTGCAACATTCAAAATGTGTTGATGTTTCCTCTCAACGACTGAGTTTTACTCGGGTGTTTCTGGACATGAATGGTAAGGTTTGATGCCCCTCTCCTTGTAAAAAGAATCAAACCTTAACTCATGAGCGTTCTCAGATCTGACTTCCTTTATTTTTGTGTGGAATTGATTCTCAATCATTCGTACAAAGTCTGGAAAAACTGTGAGAACATTACTCTTTAATTTCAGAAGATACACCCATGTGATTCTTGTATGATCATCAATATTGTTAGAAAATATTTATGTCCCTCTTGTGTTGATTCTGAAAATGGTCCCCATATATCCATGTGAAGCAAATCAAACGCATAATCTCTGAAATTTTGTCAAATAGGGAAAGACAATTTCTTATGCTTTGCACGTTGACATATATCACAATGTATTAAACCTTTATTCTTATATTTTGAAATCCCAAGAACTTTTGTGAGTAAGTCTAAGCAAGCAAAAGAAGTATGATAAAGTCTACAAAGCCAAACACTTGCACAACAACTGAGTGCAACAAAAGAAGGAGAACAAAAGAGTGTGAAACTGTGTCTTCAACATCTAGTGTATATAGATTCCTAAGCCTGCTACCTCTTCCAATCATCGACTCCTTGGAAATATCATGTATTAGGCAACAATCAGGATAAAAAATCACTCCAGATCCAAGATCTGAAGTTAAGGAGTTAATGCTTAACAGATTCAATCTGAATAAAGATATATACAGAACATCTTTCATCATTATCTCAACACTAATCTTAATGTTTCCAATGCCACTAACATGGATCACAGTTCCATTAGGAAGATTCACTTTATGATGAACGGAGGTATCAAGATCAAGAAACAGATCTCTAATATATGACACATGATGTGTCGCTCCAGAATCAATAATCCAAACTTTCTTACTTGTTTCACACTTTGTAACAGTTAGCACACTCATAAAACCAAATATTGATTGAGAGAAAGATATACCAGATGGTTCTGCATTCACTGTAGGTCTTGAAAACTGAGAGTTGAGCTGAGAATTGAAGAAGGCAATAAAACTTTGGATTTGATCTTTGTTCAAATTGCCCACAAGATTTTCCAATCCTCCTTGAGCCACATTACTCTCCATTACAAAACATGTGCTACAGTGCCTGAATTTGCTTTTACACTCTGAGATTTACCTTTCTTCCAACCAACATGATATTCATGGAGCTTATAACACTTATCAACATGTCCAGACCCTCCACAGTAAGAACATATTGGTTTTGCTTTGTGAAAAGTCCCTAAGATACCATACTGAGTAGATTGTGGAATGAAATTAATCACATTCCCACCAGCAACCTGAAAAACTGCAGGAGCAATCACATTGTTAAACTGTCGTTGACTATCTTCTTGATCCAACATATTGTAAATTTCAGCTAAGCATGGAAGTGGATTCTTCATGATAATTTGTCCTCTGATTATTGAGTATTTCTCATTTAAACCAGCAAGAAACTTAATGATCCAACTTCTCTCAAGCTTGATTTTCACAGAAAGTTGTCCATCCCAGTTAAAAGTATTACATCAAACACCAAGATTCACTAGGTTCAGCTCCATCTAGATTGTCTCATAGAGTCTTAAGTTGAGTATAATATCCTGTGAGATCCATAGATCCTTGGCGAAGATCTTGGATCTGTTGGATGAGTTGAAAAGTGCGAGGTAAATTTGTCATATGAAATCGATTGTGTAAATCTTCCCACAATTTCACCATACTATTGCATCGAGACCAAAACTGGAAAATAAGATTACTTGCTTCTGGTATGGGTAAAGATCCATCGATAAACGAGATCTTATTCTTTGCATCAAGTGTTATCTTCATAGCAGAACTCCATTGATTGTAATTTGTACCATCAAGTTGCACCGATACAATCATCATTCCTGGATGATCTGCGTTGTGTAGAAAGATGGAGCTGGGGAAGTTGATGACGAACCTCAACACAAGAGTTTTGATTCGTACGGCGAGCACTACGACGAATAGACGTTATCAGCATTGTTAATTGAATATGACGAGAATAGACATAAATTCAAACGATCAAGTGATAATCTATGTGTAACTCTCATCTGATACCATATTACAAGGAATAAGAAGATTCGAACAGAGAAGAGGAAGATAAGAAGAGAGGAAGGAATCGATCCAGAGAATCGAAGAAGAAGAAGAGAAAATATATTTTCTGTTGTTGAATTAAAATGAGCTCAAACCCATTTAAATACACTGAATAAGATGACAAACCGAAACAAACCAGATTCTATACAAATGATTAAATAAAGAACCGAGACTATATAATATACACTCTATTAGCTACTAACTCTTCTATTTTTGTTTACTCTCGACTCTTCTAAATTTTAAATCATTTGTTTTTCTTTTCCTTCGTAAAGTTGATGATTTAGTGGACAAACATATCTTTTGTTTTTCCATTTTAGTTGTGTTATGCCTTGCGATGTTTTTGTTCAATCAGTTCGAAGAATTAAGTTTCACAGGGTTTAACCTAATTGTATCTTAGCTGTTTTTGTTGTTGGTATCTTTCAGTTTTTTTTTAGATTTTATTACACTGAAAATATTTCTATTTTCCCCTAGTTTTAGTAATTCTCATATATATGATTTATATGTTTTCAATGAATTTTTCAGTAAAAATAAGAAAAATAGATAAACTTATTATCCGTTTTTATTGTGTTGTGTCTTGCAAGATTTTTTTTTTGGAGAATTAATTTTGTCGGGTTTAGCTTATAGTAATTTTATTTTAATTATTTCTCTAGTTGGTATCTTTCAGTTTTCTTCTTTTTAACTTTAATATTCTGAAAATGTTTCTATACTCCGCTAATTTTTGTACTTCTCTTATATACATTTATCTCGTTTTTAGTGAAATTTTTTTGTGAAAAGGAAAAAATGGATAATTTATGGAATTATTGTTGAAAGTGGATTTTTTGGTGGCATACTTGGATTTAGGATTTTTTGGTGTGGCTTATGAAAATGCCACTATTTTTAGTTTGAATTGACAAAAAATATATTCATTTCTTTCTCCTCAGTTTTTTTTCTTAACTTTTTCATTTAGTACTATATAAAATTAACAAAATTATACCGTAAGCACTTTAAAAGTCTAAGTCAAAGAAAAAATCTTAAACTCATTAGGAAACCTAAACTCAAATTCAATGCATTTAATAATATACAAAAAATCAAATCTAAACTCTAAACTCATTAAGAAGCTTAAATTCAAAGTAAAGTATTAAAAAAAAAATTATTTTATCTTCTTCTCTTCCTGTTTTTTCTATTTTTTTCTTTTTTTTATATAAAATATTCAAATTCAATACATTTAATAATATATAAGACTATCAAAATTAAATCACAAGTGCGTGAAACGCCATATCGTCCACACCATACTTCTTCTTTATTGTATCCATGAATGGTTCCATAATGAGAATTCTCATTCTCTTGACATCGATATCTGTTTTCCTTTCTCTCAATTTCATAAATAACAAAGAAAATGATAGATATAAACTAATGATATAAGCAAATTTAAAGCATTCTTAGAGACCGTCAATATGAATGAAAAGAATAACACCTTCATTTTGTTCTCCTTTCTAAAAAATGTAGAAGAAGAAGAAGAGTAATAGGGCAAACTTACAGTAAGAAGCCGGCGATGGAAGGTGAGTGCCCGGTAGAGCGACGAAGCTCTATCTCTCGTGTGTCTTCTTATCTTGGTCTTGTTGTTTTATTAGGTTTTGTGTCCTTTTGTATTTTCACAAAGGGGTTGGATAAAAGGAGTAGTATTTTTGAGTTTTATTTTTACATCGGAAATTAAAAAGAAGATTACTAGAATGGGACAAGATTTCGTATTTAATGATTAGAATATGACAAATATATTGTGGACTTATTGTTGGTTAAATAGTACTAAAGTACCCTTAGTTGTCAGTGTGGAGAATAAAATATTTATAGTTATGCCACCGCATTGACCAAGTGAAAATTTCTACATACTTTGTCACTATTTGACATATTTTGGTTATTCTTCAACATAAATTTTATAGTATGTATTGGTTATATAACATTCTAAAGTCGCTATGGCTACATAAATCTTTGTAGATAATTATGTCTCATGATTATCTCTTTTAACAATACATAATTTGGTAAGTAAGTTACAAAATCGGTATCTGTGTGAGTAATTTTTAGATATAAGTATGCAATGTAATTATGTGATTTGAAACTACGTAATTAAATCAAATAGTGTGAAAATGTTTGGCATATATCTATTTATGTAACATACCTACAAGCACAATAAGTATGTAACGTGTTTTTTTTAACTATGTACCACACTTATTAGCTCATTAACATACTTATGAGGTCCTAAATATGTTGCATATTTGTGTTCGTTAAGAGTTACATATTTATTTTGATAGGATGACATTACAAAATTAAATGGTGAGATTTTTATAACTTGGAATAGCAAATTTTTCATGGACTATATATGAATGTGTTTAGCTACAATTATATTTAGAATGATTACATACATATTTTTCCGTATACTTATTTCTTGACTACAAATTTGTTTTCCTTATAAAGTTCAATTAAGGAAGCTATCTCAATTCTCAGCAAGTTCAATAAGGAAACATGACATAACGATTTAATTATGACAAACAATGGATTCTTATTCAACTAATGTGACATCAAACTCAGCCAAGTCCAGATCAGCCATCTCCATGTACACTTGTACTCTTTTATAAGCAAACATTAAAATATGCAACTTTGAATATAGTTCTTATATATATGTTCTTAGTATATTCTGATGCTGAAAATAGTGTATTCAAGTAAGACTCTATTCACATTTTTAAGAAAAGCAAAATAGATCTTTGGTATATATGTTAAGTACGACCCTTGTAGTATACATACACACCATTCATACATGAAGAAGTTTAATTCAAGTGAGCAAACATAAGACAAAGACTCTAATGAGCCAAAAAAATTAAAATACTTTGTATTTGACACAAAAATATTATAAGAATCAATATATCAGAAAAATATATTAACTTAAGTGACTCAATCATCATAGATTTTGTTGATGATTTTGTGAACCACTCTCGCCGCTTTCACTAGTTGCAGCCACTATAACTGTCTCTTGTCTCTCTTGGCTTCTATAATCTCTTGTAGTTTGGCGTTCCTGCAAATATATAATGATAGCCTATAAGATGTTAAAAACTCGTTAAGAAATTTGAAATGTGGATGGCAAAGCAAAGCTACAAGTATCACTCTTTTAAGAGCCTTTGAGGATGGTGGTTTAGGTAATTTTGGATAAACTACTTCTTCTGATCTTTGGTTTCCTACCATTGATTTCACCAATCCACTAGGTTCATTTAAAACACGACATAAACAACTGATTAACAAAAACATAGACTATATCAAAACAAGGTGGGTTGAATTTGTTAAAATACCTCTTCTTGAGGCTGACTATTATCAACCGGGTTTTGTCCTGTAATGAGCTCCATGATTAATATTCCAAAGTTACAAATATCACTTTTCTCGTTCAACATTTCGGTGAAGATAGCTAAACAAATGAAACCGCAAAATAAAAGATATTTCCAAAGATTGTTAAGTATATTGCAGGTTGTCACATAACTGCTTTCATAACGTAAGAGCTTAACATGTCCAAAATCGTTTGTTTCTTCTTCACCTCAAGTTGGCTTTCCGATGAAAAAGACGATCACTCGCGTTTCCAAAACGACATTGCTTATATACTTGAAGAACAATTTTATAAAACTTTGTACACCGACCAAAAAATTACGGTTTCAACGAGAGTGAAAGAGACAAATACAAAGAAATTGAGAAAGAAGAAGAACGTGAGATCTTTTAGGGTTCAGTAAAAAATGAGAGAGATAAGTAGATAGAAATTAAGAAAGAGGAAGAATGTAAAAACATATACCTTAAAATGAAAGGAGATAAAGAAGATATTTTTTTGGTTCATGCTAATGATATTCATGGACCTGTTAAAAGATATTAGTATTTTCATATCCAAAATTTTGTCATATTCTATTAAATATCATTCTAGTTAATAAATATAAATTGTGGCCCATTCTAATATATTATCACAAGTTAAAAAGGAAACTTGGAATTTTAAGCAAAAAACTTTAAATAATTATGAAGAAGATGAATTTTGACACTCTGTATTTTGTATTTCTTTTTCAACGATTTACAAACTTACAATACTTTTAAAAGTCTAGAAGAAATTTACAAATTTTTCCGGAAGAACAATAAAATAATATAATATTCTGAAACATTTACAAAACGTTCTTGAGGAATGGCAAAACAAAAAAAAAAATTGTCCAGAAGACAAATAATACATTTTAAATTATTAATATTCTAATTAATACCTAATATGTGATTATATATTTCTATAATTTTATTGATTCATGATAATGTTATTATTGGTAAATATTAATTTTGATAAATTTATTTGGTTAAAAATAATACATATATATAATTTCCAACAACTATAATCATTATTTCCAACGGCTACATACAATTTTTTCATCTATAAATACACTCATTTTTCTTTCATTTATTCACTCAAAAAAAATTTCTTCCCCATCACACAAAATGTTATTTGGATTTTAAATTTTTCATTGGTTACAATTATTTCTACAATTTACGTGTTTTTCGCTTTTGAACACACTCCCAAAAAATTTCGGATGAGTGTTGGTCTACTTATTTGTGCTTCATATATCCTTGTAGTTTCCTGTTTATTTTATTTTTTTGTGTTTAGATAACAAATTATTTTGTATTATGTTTAATCATATTATTTCGAATATTTAAATACTAAATAATAAATTTTTTTATGCACTAATTATGTCAAATTTGGCTAAACTCAATATATTGGGAAATAATTATATATATGAGATCGGCAGTTGCAGCAAAAAATGCACCTTAGAGGAAGAAAACTCTTTGATACCATCGATAAGTCGAAAACGACTTTAAAAGAGCAAAAAACTAATTCAATAAATATTGTTGGTCCACCATATCCACGTTGGTATAAAAGATGAATATATAACAAATGAATATCTTGCAGATCTTTGGCAATCACTCAAAGATAGGTTTGATCACCAGAAATATCTTACTGAAAGTTAAACATGAGTGGTTGAACCTCCGGTTTCAGGATTACAAAAGTGTAAGCGAATATAATTCTGCTCTGGTCGGAATCACTTACACGATGATGTTATGTGGGGAGAGAGAAAGTAATTATGATATGATTGAAAAAAAATTTCAAACATTTCATCCTGGAAATGTAGTCATACAACAACAATAGCGGGCTAATGAATACAAGAAATATTCAGAATTAATGCAAGTTCTTCTTGTACCAGAACAAAATAATAAACTTGTAATGCTAAACCATTAATCCCATCTTACTAGATCAGCATGATTCCCATAAGCGAATGTTACATCAAGTTACGATAATTATGGACGTGGATGCGATCAAGGTAATTGCCGTGGTCGTGGACGAAGAGGATATGGACGTGGATACAGACGCATACAAGGAATAAAGTTTTCTCCTAATGATTTCAACAATGAAAATAATGATAAAAGACCAAACGGGAAAGAAGTTGTAAAAATGAAACATGAGGAAAGTTGTTATAGGTGTGATATGAAAGGGCATTGGTCGTGTACATACCAAACACCAAAGTATTATGCCAATCTACACCAAGAGTCACAAAAGAAGAAAGAAAACCACGACACTGTTGGACATTCTTTTGATAATGAAGTTGGACCTTCTTTTGACCATGATGTCGAACCGTCTCTTGATGGTATAAATAATGATACATATCTTGATGTAGCTGATTTTGTTTTTGATTATATGGATATTAACGAAAGCCAAAAAGACTAAAATCTTCCTAAAGAAGAAAGTATGACTTGATGTATAAGTACATATGGTTGCATAATGTTGTTTTCTGTCTTGTTTTGTTTGTAAAATAGTTTGTAAAATAGTTTGTGTTGTAATATAAATGTTTTTATATTAACTCATCTTTTATGAATATTTTCAAATCAGAAAATGTTGAGATTCGAAATCAATGATGGAGATATGTGTCGGTAGATAATGCTACATCGCACATAATACTTAAATATAAAAATTATTTATCTTCCCTTAAAATGAACAATTCTATCGGAAGGGTGAATACTATATCTGGTGATACAAAGATTATTATAGGCTCCAGGAGAGCTTGTTTCTCAGTGCCAAGGAGAACATAATTTGAAATAAATAATACGTTATACTCTCCCAAATCTTATAGGAATTTGTTGAGTTTCAAAGATATCCGCAGAAATGGATATCATATGGAAACCATAAATAAAAATGGTGTTGAATATATATGCATCACATCAGTTAATTCGGAAAAAAATGTATATTGGAAAAGCTACCAACTTTATTTTCTGGAATATATTTCACAAAAATAAATATGACAGAATCATATGTTACAGTAAACCCAAAGTTTACATGTACATTCAAAATCTGGCATGAACGCTTAGGGCACCTTGGTTCAGTCATGATGCGAAAGATTCTAGAAAATACAAATGGTCATTCGTTTAAAAATGAAAAGACTTTTCAAGAAAAAGAATTTCCATGTAATGCTTGTTCACTAGAAAAACCAATAACTCAGTCATCACTAGCCAAAGTTAAAAATAAATCTCCAGTATTCTTAGAAAAAATACATGGTGATATATATATATATGTGTACTTATCCACCCATAATGCGGGCCATTTAGATACTTTATGGTACTAATTGATGCCTCTAGTAGATGGTCATATGTCTGTCTATTGAGCACGCGAAATATGGCTTTCACAAAATTTATTGCCCAAATAATCAGGTTGAGGGCACAATTTCTTGATCATACAATGAGGAAGGTAAGACTTCATAATATTGGTCAATTCACTTCACAAGCCTGCAATAATTATTGTATGTCATTGGGAATAGATGTTAAACACCGAGTCTTGCATGTTCAAACACAAAATGGCATGGTTGAGTCTTTAATCAAACGGTTACAAATTATTGCTAGACCATTAATAATGAAAACAAAACTCCCAATTTCAATATGGGGTTATGCAATTTTGCATGTTGTGGTACTAATTCAAATAAGAAACATTCATATAATAAATACTTCCCATTAGAATTAACATCTGGCCAGAAGCCAGATATATCTCATCTCCGTGTTTTTGGGTGTGCAATTTATATCCCCATAGCGCCACCACAAAGAACAAAAATTGGTGATATATTTACGGCATGTTTTTCCGATGGTCATTTTAATGAATACGAATTTCCAGCATTAGTGGGAAGAACTAAATAAGCTCCAAGAGACATCACATGGTACACACCGTCGTTATGGCACCTTGATCCTCATACGAAACAACGTGATCTGGAAGTTTAGAAAATTGTGCATTTACAAAATATGACAAATCAGGTACCAAATGCATTTACTGAGACAAAAACGGTGATAATCATATATACCCGTTGTGAATATTCCATTATGAGTTAATATTCCGGAAGAACGAAATGATGGAACATAACAAATGAACCAATGGTTCAGTTGAAAAGGGAGATACCAATGGGATCAAAAGATAAAAATCTCTCAAAGAAAAAGATTTTAGGAGAATTAAATAAAAATGGTCCAGAAGAACCAAATTATATAGAGAAAATTTTTGAAGAGGAAAATAGAGAAACAAATGAGATTTTCATCAACAAAATGGAAAAATTCGAGTTAAAAGTGAAATAGAAGGTGATGATGAAATTTTCTCATTTTCTTTATCAAAATAAATTGATAATGAAAGTGATGATCTTGAACCAAAGTCTATATTAGAATGCCAGAAAAGATCTGATTGGAAGAAGTGGAAAATTGTCATGACAACTGAAAAGTCTAAATAAGATCCCATTCCCTCAACAAAAGAAAAGTCTTTGGACCTATTGTCTTAACTCCTGAACATGTAAAAATTGTTGGATATAAATGAGTTTTTGTTCGAAAAAGAAATGGGAAGAATGAGGCAACAAGATATAAAATCCGACTTGTTTCCAAAGGATCTTCTCTAAGACTGGGAATTGATTATGAAGAAACATATTCTCCAGTAATGGATGCAATTACCTTCAGGTTTTTGATGAGCTTAGCAGCTTCTAAAAATCTAGAAATATATCTAATGGATATTGTGACAGCTTATCTATATGGATCACTCGATAATGATATATATATATATATATATATATATATATATATAAAAGTCCTAGAAGGATTAAAAATGCATGAAGCATTGAGCTCAAAATCTAAGGAAATATGTTCAGTCAAATTACAAAGATCACTTTACAGACTAAAACAATCAGGGCGCCATATGGTATAATTGATTAACTAAATATTTGTTGAGTAAATGATATACCAACAATGCAATATGTCCTTGCGTGTTTATTTAGAAATCTAAATATGGGTTTGTGATAATTATTGTATATGTTGATAACTTTAGCATAATTGGAACTCTAAAGGAAATTAATGAAATTAATGTGACAAAAACTCATATGAAGAAAGGATTTGAGATGAAAGATCTTGGACAAACAAAATTTTGTTTTGGACTCCAGATCGAGCACCTTTTTAATGGAATTTTTGTACATCAATCAAATCATACAAAAGGATTTTAAAACGTTTTTATATGGATAAACGACTCATTTTAGTACTTCAATGGTCAATAAATCACTTAATATCGAAAAGGATCCATTTTGATCTTGTGAAGATAACGAAGAGGTATTAGATCTTGAAGTTCCTTATATGAGCGCTATTAAAGGACTCATGTATCTTGCAAATTGCACTAGACCAGATTTAGCATTCGCTACAAATCTGCTTGCAAGATATAGTTCATCACCTACGCGCAGATACTAGAATGGAATAAAACATTTATTTTGTTATCTTCAAGGAACAACTAATTTGAGATTATTTTATAATATAATCCTAGTGTCGATCAAGTTGGTTTTGCAGATGAAAACTATTTGTTAGACTCATATAAAGCACGATCGCAAACCAAATATGTTCACAATTAGAGGCACTGCAATTTCTTGGCGTTCCCAAAAACAGACTTTGGTTGCTACTTCCTCAAATCATGCTGAAACAATTGCACTTCATAAAACATGTAAAGAATGTGTGTGGTTCAGATTTATGACTCAACACATACAAGAAACAAGTGAAAGTCATAAATAAAAAGTCAACAAAAGTGTTTGGAGACAATGTTGTCTGTGTCGCCCAACTCAAAGAAGGTAATATTAAGAGCGATCGAACGAAACATATCCCCCCAAGGTTTTTCTCTTATATACGAGAACTCAAGAAAATCAAGAAGTAAATATTAAATATGTCTGTTCAACAGATAATGCAGCAGATGTATTCACAAAAGCGTTTCACACTACAACATTCAGAAAACATGTTCATAGTATCAAAATGCGTCAATTACGAAATTTATGATATCTATCTTTTCAAGAGAAGATTACGTCATTGTACTATTTTTCCCTCGTCATAGTTTTTATTCCTTTGAATTTTTGTATGACAAAATTTTTAATAAGACAGTACATAATGCATAATTATCAACAATAAATAATTAAAAAGAAGTGTTATAGACATATAGATATAATAATTAAAAATATCTATAACAACCCTTATGAATAAAATAAATAGT
This sequence comes from Lepidium sativum, assembly GCA_023374145.1. Classification (NCBI taxonomy): domain Eukaryota; kingdom Viridiplantae; phylum Streptophyta; class Magnoliopsida; order Brassicales; family Brassicaceae; genus Lepidium; species Lepidium sativum. Next base: position 2,307 of record JAKUCM010006873.1, on the reverse strand, counting down.
ATTCATTATCTCACGCTTATTTTCTTTTATGTCTTCTTAATTTGCTTTCATATATACATATATATATATATATATATTTATTAATATAATATTTAGAAAGTGGTTTTATAACAAAATACAACCTTATTGGTCCTTTACATCCAGCATCTTTTTCCTTTATTCTTTTTGTTTTTTGTTTGCTTTTTCTTCAACACTCACTTATTCATATGGAAATATTTGTTGTGAGAGAGGACTAGAATCTTTCTCATACGATATTTAGAATTAATTTCAGTAACCTTTTATATGTTTTTTTTTTTTTGTCAACCGCTAATTATATTGGGCCACAACTGGCCGGCCCAATAACCAAATTCCTACATAATATAGGCGGGGGACTTGATCTCAGATTATGCAAATGAGCTGCCTTATGTGGACTTACCTCTTGCCACTAGGCTAAGAGCCATTTGCAACCTTTTATATATTCAAAAAATTAATTTAGTTATTGGATGACTGACAATTATAGAAATATTAGTTTAATTATGTATACATATTTTTATCATGAATATTTAAATAGTCATATTCAAATAGTTTAATTACAATAATGTCTACAAACAAACGTAATTGTTGACGTTATGTAATTATATAAGCGTTGACGTTTACAAATCTTATTCTTATTTATTTATATAATTAACTTTTTAACTAAAATATATACTTAGTTATCAAAATTACAACATGAAAACAAACAAATATATAAACTAATTTACAAAAACATTTACTAAATTTTTATATAGAAATATAAGACAATCATAAAAATGTACCAAAAATAAACAAAAATATGGGTCAGTTCCACAGGAGTTTGAATCAGAATTCAGAAAACCACTAAAAATTATTATTTTTGTTTGGTTTCAGACCGGTTTCATTTGAATTTAGATCTAAATTTAAATAAGTAAAAACTATCCAAATATTAAATTATCCAAAAATATCCTAAAATACCAAAAAGTATTTTTAAAATACCAAAAAAATACTTAAAATATAGTTGAATATCCAAATATTCAAAAAAATATCTAAAATTATCAAAATAGTACTCAAAAAATACTTTAAAAAATTATAATATTAGATTTTTGGGTATTCTTTTGGTTCTTAATTCAAGTCAAGATCTAATAATAAAATATAATAGTAGTTATAAATTAGAAAAGGTATCTTATAATAAAATAATAATATAAAATATGTTATGCATAATCTATATAATTTATGTGATCTGTATATAATATACATTATCGATTTTTTTTTATCTGTGTTCACTATTCAAAGCTTAAATCTCTAAAGTTACGCCTTCACTACAATCCTTAGTAGGTTTATTTATTATTTCACAAATTCCATCTACAAAAAAATTATCTGACATGCTCTACACACTTGGTTACTGCTCAACTTTTATTCCCAACAATTGTCTATATTTTCGATAAAATCATTTTTAAAAATAAAATAGTAGAATTATTTTGTAGATACAATACTAAATATGTGAATGGACCAAATAAAAGCATATAGTTTTATCAGCATTAGATCTGCTTTTGATCTACAAAAATTCGAAGTCTAGTAAATTGTATCGATGGAACATCATTTCCAACCCCACGTTGTTGTCAAATCTATGTAAATTTATCTTTAAATAAACAGTATTAACATTTTATATTGTTCACTATATTATTATAAACTTAAAACTTTTGAAATTTACAAAATGATCATTTAAATAATTTATATACTAATTTAAATTATAGAATACAGTATTTAATAAAAAAATACTATACCATAAGTAAAATTCTAATTTGTACGAAGTTAAAATAAGTACTCTACATTAATATAAAATCAAAATTTTAGACAGATTTTTTTGTTTTTAGACCAAAAAAATAAATTAAAACAAATATTATATAACAAACAATATTTAAAATCACAAAGTTGTCTTTTTTAGATAATAATATAGTCATGTTACGGTAACTATTTAACAACTTACAAGAACTATGTAGATACTAACTAAATAATTATGTTTACATCGACTTATTTTGTAATTATATTGTTATTTCTATATACTTATTTATTTTGAATGATATGTAATGTTTTTTATATTTATCTAGTACTTATTAATATTTATACACAAACTAAACTTATATATATATGAAGAGTATATATATATATATAAATTAAACTATATATATTTACATTTTTCTTTATTCCATTTTTGCTTACATTTTAATCTTCTAAATACTTTAGTTGATATTTACGTTTTACAATTCCAACTCTATTTTAGTATTACTCTATTTAAGAGTAAAAAAATACAGT
>JAKUCM010006872.1:0-14158 GCA_023374145.1 Lepidium sativum | reverse complement strand
AGAGAGAGATAATTTTTTTAATTTTTTTAATGTTAAGAACTCTTCTTAAGAGCCACCTTTGGAGGTGGTCTAAGAACATCTGCATGGACCTTATAGGATTTTTCAAAAATTAAAAATATTAATATTTTAAAATAATTTAATTTTGTAATTTAGTTTTTATTTTAAATATGACTAATTGTATAGTTACATATGACATGTGAATCTATCATAAGGTTCTCAAAGTTTCTCATTTGATAGACTATTTCTCACTTCTCTCTTACTTTTTCATTATTTTTATATTTTTTGTGGTGAGAGACTCTCACTACAAATATTCCAAGACTCTATAATGGTAGTCTCTCCCCCCTAATTTTTTATTATAAAAGCTTTTTTAAATTTTAGGAATTCTCATCTATAATTAGGCGTTCTTGTTTGGCAACACCTAACAAGAATGAGTATTAATAGGAAGAATATGTGGTTAATTAGTGCGATTTTAACAAGCTTTCCGGAAATCACGAAAAGCAAGGAGGGAACCCTAGGAACGTGAACTCGTTCATGGAGTTTAATCAAATGATTTGTGATTTTGGACTAGTAGATTTCCCAAAGCGTGGGAATTCATGGTCATGGCGAGGTGTAAGGAATACCGAGATAGTTTGGTGTGTGCTAGATAAAGCATGCGGTACTGGGGATTGGCACGACTTATTTCCAAAATCAGAAACTCATTACTTGGACATGATAAGATTGAATCACCAACCAATTGTAGGGCGATTCCAAAATCAATTACAACAATCTAAATTTAAACAATTCTGCTTTGATAAACGATGGTTAGGGATAGCCAGGTTTAACGATATGGTTGCAAAAAGTTGGAGAGGGTTACACTTTCATCGAAATGATTCTTTGTCAGAAAATTAGAAGATGTCGCCAGGAATTTCCCATTGGTGGAGCAAAAATTTATAGTTCGGGCACCGGAAAATAATGGAGCTTAAGAAATTAATAGAGGATTATAAGAATGGTATTTTGGTAAGTAGTAGTGTTATAACGACAATTGTTTGATGTCAACATCACTAAAAGCATCATCATCATTTGGATGGCGGAGCATTGTTTCTGCTCGATCACTGATTTCCAAAGGTTCGATAAAAAGGATAGGAGATGGTAAGGGGATCAAGGTCTGGAAGGATCCATGGATTCCAGATACTATTCCAAGCCAGCGTACTGGTCGGATCTTTACTTATTTCCAGACATGACAGTGGATCAATTTATTGATCAGAGATCCGGTATGTGGAATAAAATCTTGGTTCACCAATTTTTTTATCCCAGAGATGCTAAGCTGATATTGGCTATACCTATTCCATAAGGAAGCGTCCGGATTATTGGGGATGGCATTATACAAAGACGGGGGGATATTCAGTCAAGTCTGGTTATAAATTGTTAGAACTCTGTTCGGGGTTTGATAATCGACAGATGGGCCCGTCCTTTGTGGCTTTATATAGTATAATTTGACAATTAAATTGCCCAAATAAAATTAAGCATTTTATTTGGCAAACTTTAGCGGGATATACTGCGGTACTTCAAAACCTAATATAGCAAGGTCTGGGTAGTGATTCTCGTTGTCCATGATGTGGTGCGGAGAATGAAACTATAAATCATGTCTTATTTGAATGTCCACCAGCAGTTCAAGTTTTGGTTTTATCTACTATCCCATGTGCATCGGGGGTGTTCATAGGCAATTCAATATGGTACAATCTTGACTATATGAGCAGGCAAATTTCGAGCCAAGGTGAGACAGACATGTTTCCATGGATTATCTGTCATATTTTGAAAGCAAGGAACATTTTCTGAGCAAAGCAGAACTCGACTTTACGGAATGGCCGGAGGCAAGAAAAGATCTTACTATTCCACGTTACCGTGCGTGGTCTAAGTCTGACTTATTAAAGTCAGCATCAATATTCCCTACCACAGCTGATCTAAGTTTCACATGCTATAAATGTTTTGTGGACGCCTCCTGGAATGACACCGACCACCATACAAGTTTAGGTTGGGTTTGTTTTCCAGATTTAGTGGAAGGAGTAATTTCGGGAGCGAAATAAAGTCATGAGAGTCTTTCAGCCCTACATGCAGAGGTGGAAACAGTTATCTGGGCATTGCGGTTACTACTGAAGATTCAAATTATGGAGGTAGAGGTATCGACGGATAGTGAAACGGTGCTGCAAATCTTAGAGCATCCAAAGGAGTGGTAGGCTTTCCTTACATACCAGGAGGAGTTCTTGCGGTTAACTTTGTCTTTTACTTATTGCACATTATCTGTTATTCCTCGTTCGCTAAACCACAGAGCCAATTCTCTTGCCCGTGTGGCTAGAATGTCCGCTTAATGTGTTGGGTTGTAAGGTCTCTGATACAATTTGCTTTTAATATAATATGCTGTTGACAAAAAAAAAATTTCCATCTATAATTTTTGGAATGAGATTCTATTTTCTAAAAACTTTTATGAAATATTATTATTTTTATACGAGAAATTTTTGTGAAAAACTAATATTGATTGTTTTACACGTCTAATTTTACTCCAGTAGTATAGTGACACGTGATATTATATCGTACTCATGCACTTCTTGCTCTCTTGCCCATGTTTTAGAGTTTTGCTTTATAAAACACGCATGACTCGTTGCGCCAATCTTATAACCCTTGATTTTATTGGCTTCGTGTTTTCAGTTAATTTTTTAAAATCAAACTTAATTTTAAGTTTTAACTTTTGTTTGAGAATGATTTAGCACATAAATTATTTAAGCAAAGACATTGAAGATTTCGTTTATTAAATAAACAAAATGAGATTACAAGATTGTTGAGGAGGCTCTTCGACAAATATTTTAGGCCTAAAACTTATAGTCTAAGTCTAAGTGTTGGTCTCAAATATGTTCTTTTTCGGGCAGAGTCTTTCTTGTCTTTTATAAAGGATTTTTACCTAAGTATTTTTTCTTACGCATTTGGTGTGTTTTTTATATATCAGGTTGCTTCAAAGATAATTATTTTGTGCGTAATTAATGGCACGCTGCAACAAGCTTGTGGGCCATACGAAGCCCACGAGTCTGGATTATCATTAACGAGGCCTATGAGCCGAGGGACTATTCCTGATGAGGCCTCCCTTTGTTGTCGACGTGGATTCACCCGTAGTGGCCTGGGTCAAAAGACGCATGTCCACTTCTAATAACTCTTAATTATTATTTTTTTGTCAACGGCATACATTAGAAATAACCAAAAAATGATGTGTGGCCGATCATAAAAGAATTTTTTCTAACCCGATGGGCCAAACAATCCGCTTTATAATTGATCAACCGGGGGGATGACTGACAAGGAAAAAACAGAGAAAAGTGAGAATAATCTCGCGAACCTTTCATGATATGAACCAAAAGCAGGCCAGTCTTCCGGTTGCTCAAAAATTCTCACCGCCGTCTCGCTGTCTGTCGAAACCTCCACTTCTAAGACGTGTAGTGTCACCAAGGATTCCATCGCCCAGTGTATTGCTTCCACCTCTGGATGTGTAGCTGAAAGACACCTTGCAACACCCTTGGCCCCCATTCGTTCTTCCCCCACTGAATCTGAGAAGCAGTATCAACCTAATCCAGAGTAACGGTCAGTGTTCTTCTAGGACTCGTCCGCAAAGCACTTAAACCCCATGAACTGCATATTAGCTGTGGTAGGGAAACCTAGATTAGATCTTTTGACATAATTCCAAGACGCAGGATTACCCCTAATTAGAGTGTCCCCTAAACAAGCCGCTGACCATTCTGCATAATCCACAGCAGCCAGATTCAACACCTGTTGCGGGTTCATAAGTTTACTAGAAAGCAGAAATCATTTCTCGCTTTCCAGAGATGCCATAAAATCCAAGGAAAAACATGGCATTCAACCTTATCCGTCATCAGCCGGAACAAGTAATCCAAGTTAAACCAGATTGATTCCCCATGAAATATATTTGGTGCCGATGGAATACAAGATAAAGCCCAAACCTGGAGGGCTGGCGGACATAGAAACAGAGCATGATTAACAGATTCTTGTTCCTCATCACACCGAGTACATCCAGGATCATCAATAACTCCTCTTTTGGCAATATTCTTACTAACCGCAATGCATCCTGACAACGTTTGCCAGATGAAATGTCTAATCTTGTTTGGGCAATTCAATTTCCAAATTGCGCTATATAGGGCCTCGAAGTCTGGTCCCAGCTAACAATGTTCTGACTCATCTCGCTGTACAGCTATCCGATACCCGGATTTTACCGAATATCGACCTATGGCTGTGTAATGCCAACCCCAAGAATCTTGGCGATCCCAGATTGAAATGGGAATACCCAAAATTAACCCTACATCCCGAGGATCAAAGTACTGACGTACTAAAATCTCCTTCCATCTACCCCTAGCCTTATCAATGAACTGATCAAGTGTCAGTTTTGGAAATAAATTCAAGCTTGACCATCTCGCCGGTCTAGGAATCTTATCCGGTATCCACGAGTCATATCAAACCTTTATTGTTCTCCCATTACCAATTCTCCAAATACAGCCCTTGTGCACCAGATCTCGTGCAGAGTGTAGACTACGCCACCCATATGATGGCAATGCCTTCAAAGATGCCTCTAATACACATGTGTCCTTATAATACCGACCCTTTAACACCTTTGCTACCAGAGATTCCGGATAATCTAACAGTCGCCATAATTGCTTAACCAGCATTGCCGTGTTAAATTCTTCCAAATTCCTAAACCCCAAACCTCCATCCATTTTGGATTTACACAGTACCTCCCATTTAGTCCAATGAATTCCCCTGGTCTCACCCGACCCATACCACCAAAAATCCGTTATTGCCGATATTAAGGTCTGGATAATTCCTCAGGGCAGCCGAAAACAGGACATTACATAAGTTGGTAAAGCTGTCAAAACTGATTTAATCAGTACCTCTTTACCAGCTCTACACAGAAATCTAGTTGACCAATTAGAGATGCGAGACTGTAACTTATCCCGCACAAAGGCAAAAAATTTGGTTTTCGCTCCTCCTAAATTCTCTGGGAGACCTAAATATGTACCCATTCCTCACAGATTGGTGATTCCTAAAACCTCTTGAATCCCCAATCTTAACCCCTCAGGAACCCCATGACCACATTGAATGGATGATTTCCCAAAAATTTATTTGTTGCCCATAAATCAACTCATACTCCTTTAAAATCAAAAAAATTTGTGTGGCCTCTTCTATTGTTGCCTTACAAAAAAATAAACTATCATCTGCAAACAGAAGATGCGAGACTGTCGGGCTCTCCCGAGCTATGGATAACCCTGTGAGCAGTTTATCTTTCTCAGCCACCTTTAGTCTGCAAATTAACCATTTTGTACATAAAATTAATATGTACGGTGACAAAGGATCCCCTTGTCGTAGTCCTCTTTTTGGTATAACACTACCCCCAGAGACACCATTAATAACCACTGAATACTCAACAGTTGTTATGCAATACATTACGCACTGCACCCATCGTTCACAAAAGCCCATTTGACGTAACATAGCTCTTACAAAATTCCATTCCATCCTATCATAGGCTTTACTCATATCAGTTTTGATTGCCATAAAATCATCACGAAATGACCCATTTGTCCGTAAAGCGTGAAACATTTCCTGTGCAATCAAACTATTATCAGATATCAATCGTTCTGGAATGAAAGCCGATTGAATTTCGAAGATCAACTTAGGTAAAAATCTCTTCAATCTAAGGCACATAACCTTAGATATCAACTTATATCCAACATTACATAGACTTATTGGACGAAATTCGGTCATGCTCGTTGGACGACCTATTTTTGGAATTAGACAAATATTTGTCATGTTCAAACTCCTCTCAAAAACTCCTTGAGTTAAAAAATTATTAACTAAAAGCATTAGATCATCTTTTACCGTCTCCCAGGAATATTGGAAAAACAAAGCAATCATACCTTCCGGACCTGGTGTTTTCCCCGGGTCCATCATAAATAAAGATGTTTCCACCTCTTCCTCAGTTACTCCTCGCATCAACCATTGATTATCCAAATCAGTAACCCTGGTTTCAATAATGTCACAATTCACCCTTGTATGCCCCATACTAGTAAATAAAACCCTAAAATAGCGCACCGCTTCCTCAAATAGATCCTCTTGTTTGGTCACCCAGTCACCTTGGATATTGAGAAGACCAACAATTTTGTTCCTTGCACGACGCTGTTGTGTCTGAGCATGGAAAAACTTAGTGTTTTCATCACCCTCCAATAACCATTTATTACGACTTTTTTGTTTCCAAAAAGATTCCACCTCTACATAGGCCTTTTTTAGGTTCATTGTAGCCTCCATAATTTTCCTCGGATCATCACTTGAGGAATTTACACTCTTATAGAGTCTGCTTTAATTCTTCCAATTTCTAACGCCCGGAAGAAACATTCGTACTACGCCAATGAGAGATTTCATGACGACAACAAATTATTTTCTTGGCAAATGACCATCTCCTAGTATTCGGGAATCGAAGCCAACTCTTATCCACGATCTCCTTGAACCCCTCCTTAGCAGTCCATCTTTTATCAAAAACAAATTGTTTTTCCCCCCGAGAAATCTGATCTGCAAACCAACCACTGATAGACCTATGGTCCGACCCTATCATCTCTATGTATTCCACCTCTGATAATGGGAACAATTCGTGCCAATCTCCATTACCAAAAGCTTTATCCAGCATACAGCGTATAACCCCATTTTGTCGAACACCATGCCAGGACCAGCTATTCCCAATTCTCGGGAAATCGACTAGACCACAATCCCTAAGCATCTGGTTAAAGGTCATAAATGATGAATCATTTCTCATCCTTCCCCCTTGCTTTTCATGATTTCCTATCAACTCGTTAAAATCCCATATGACCAACCATGGGGCGGTTCTAGAAATCCCCATCCGGGTTAATCTTTCCCTCACATAATCCCTATTCCTTTGCACCGGTTCCCCATACAAAAAAGTTATAAAAATTGTGTGACCTTCAATTTCGAGTGAAATATCAATCATGTTTTTATCCTTATACCTAATATCAACAACAAACTGTCTGAATAAAAAAGTGCCAAACCACCACTATTTCCGACTGATCCTACTGTAGACAAATATTTATAGCCTAAGTGTAATTGTATATTTTCCAAAAACATATAGGAAAATTATACATTGTTGGACCTTTTTTTCCAAATATTTTCCAATATTTGTCCTACTGTAGACTGATCCGGTTTATTTTTTTTCCAAATATCTCTAAGATAATTAATTGAAACTTTATTACCAATTCTCTCGCAATTCCAACAAAGTGTTTTAATACTCATATCAAAATTATACATTGTTGGACCATAGTGGAGTCCATACTTATCCTCATCCTAAGTTGACTAATAATTATTATTAATAAAGTAGCCACAATATTAGGCATATATGTATACCGTTTCCCCATTTTTTGATAAAAGCAAAAGCCCATCTCGGACCCACCTACTGAGGAGGGAAAAACCATAACAGGCAAAATCCTGCTAAACCCATGCGAGATTCCCCATATAAGGCCTTAACTTTGACCTTAATCTCATAAATAACAACCCACCCTTTGTATTGGGCCCCAAACATAACCAATTAGGCTTTCGCCCATATAAACTCACATGGTGATCTGTATTTAATTGGAAGAAAAGAATTGACTTTAAAACCAACATAACTAAGAAAGTTGTTACTAAATCCAAATTGCTACTCTATCCCGAATCCTTTATTATTGGATTACTCCCTATATTGCGACCAAAACAATATAAAAAAACTAAAAATCATAAAATTTAGAGTTTTTTAGAGCCCTGATCATGCTCCTTTGACTGCATCTCCTTATGCTTAGTCGTCATCGGTGTTTTCCTTGGAGACATGATACCCATTAGTATCATCTTATTTGTACTCACTCCCCTTAAATGAATTTCCTTTGTCAAAGACTTCCCCACTCCGACCCCAGTTCAAGCCGCTCTAGCATCTTTACCACTCTGCATTTAGAAATTATAAATATTTACAAAGGTCATATATGTGTGGGAAAATGACAATAATGACTCAAAATTTCATTTTAAATGCAAAAATGTACCTCAATTGGATTTATTTCCAAAAGTAACTCATGCAGATAGTGAATTTATAATTTTACTCTTAATGACAAAAGAGAAAAACCTAAAAACGCAATTACATTTGTATTTGAAATGTAGAAATTGAATAAAAGAGTTAACTTGTGCATATATTTAGAAAATATAAGTTTTTGGTCTAATATTTGTGTATCTGATGTTCGGTTTAGAGTTTAGAATATAGGGTTTCTGGTATAGGGTTTAGTGCAGACTTCATGTAATGTCTACGATTTACACGAATATACTTCATGTGTAGTATACTTTCAAAGCAGACTTCAAGTGAAGTCTACTTTCCAAACAGACTTCAAGTGAAGTCTGAAAGATGTTTGCAGAAGTCTGCTCCTCCGAAGTTAAAACTAAAATTAAATTAGGTTGTGCTAAACCAAAGTTAACCAACAGTTAAACCAAAAAATTAACCTACATATAAATACAAATTTTAAAAGAACCAAAAAAACCCTAGCCACTTTTTATCTTTTTTCCATCCAACGTGTTATGTCTCATTTCGGCCAAAGTGTAAGAAATCTGAACTATTATCTCCTCCTTCACGACCTAAGATTTTTTTCACTATATTCTCATAATCTTCGTGTTATCTTTTCATGCCCCATGGGAAGCCTTAAGCAGCCCACACCTCTTGTATATTGCCAATATCTATCATATATCTCCGAAAAATAGATTTGTTTTGGAAAATATTGATTTTTTTTGCCTTCTTATTAAAGTATTGATTTTTTGTGTTTTTAGTTAAATGTCCAATTTTTAAAGGAGATCTTGTAAAAAAAATCACTTTTTTATATTTTATAGTTAAAATGACATTTTTAATGAATCTTATGTGAAATACCTTTTTTTTTTGAATTTTCTTGTGAAGATTTTATTTTTAAAGAAAGTTGTGTGAAAATTTGGTTTTCTTTTTATGCGTTTCAGTTAAAAAAATTTTTTGAAATGAGAGCTTGTGAAAATTTTAAATTTTTTTTTATCTTTTTCAATAAAGATTATTTTTTTATGAATATGATGTGATATATCTATTTTTTTGTATTTTCTTGTGAAATACCCATAATTTTGATTTTTTATGAAAAATCTTTTGTTTTATCTTTGCTTGTGAATGATCTTTTCTATTTTGAACTTTTTTGTGAAAGATCTTTTTCTAAAAAAAATCATTGAAAAATCATTTTTTGAACTTTTTTTGAAATATTTCATTTGTAATGATAATTGTGTTCAAGTTTGATTTTTTTTTTTTGTGTTCTCTAGTTGAATATTTGGTTTTGAATGAGATTTTGTGAAAAGTTCTAGCTTTTTTGGTCTTTTCTAATTAAAAAATAGAATCTTTTTGATATGATTTGTTAAATCATACTCGGTTGAGATTTTTTTAAGGAAAACTTAGTATCTTGTTTTTTTTCTATAAAGAAATTGTATTTTTTCTTAATTTCTTTTTCTAGTTAATGATTACAATTTTAATGACTTTCATAAGAAAAATTGATTTTTTCTTGTATAAAATTTACATTTCTAATGAATATTATGTGAAAGTCTTGATTTTTTGACGTTTTCTTATTAAACTTTACATTTTTATTAAAAATATTGTGTACTAATCAATATTTTTATGTTTTGTCGTTAAAGATAACATTTTTATTAAGTATTTTCGTTGGTTCTTTTATGCAGACTTCTTAAGAAGACTTCATAAGGAGATTTCTAAAACATACTTCTTAAGAATACTTATTTAAAGATATTTTTTTATTGATTTCATTATATTACTTAATAAATTTAGTTTTCTTTCATTTATTTTTACAGAATTTCATACTTAGATGGACAAGGCAGAATTTTCGCGAAAGTTTTCCTATTTGACAATGATGATGATGATGGCTGGTACTTGATTATTTTTGTTTCCTTAACGATTATCATGGGATTTGCTAATTTAGTATAGTTTTTGTTATTATATTTTAGTGGTTAATTAAACACATAGTCTATTTCATTTACTGATTTATGTTGAAGACAAACTAATTTTAATGTTGAATAGTCTTCTCTAAATTTAATGCTGAACAAAAGACAACATAAACTAATTTATTGAAGTTTTTATTTTCACAATTTATGATAAGAACATATAAATGGCATGATTTATATTTCATATGTCAAAAGATAAAGTTGTAAGGAAATGAAAAACTCTAATTAGCACAAATTTGTAATAAATAGGGACTTCAAATATACTTACAAATAAACTTGTTAATTACTAAGTTATACAATGAGGTTTAACACTAACGCAAATTTCATATGAAATCTATTTTCAATGAGCTAACTACATAGATATTTCTAAATGCATTTATACATGAAATTACATAGCAAACTTCACATGAAGTCTACATGGAGTAGACTTCATGTGAAGTATACTTTGAATTATCTAACTACTTATATCACTTCTACAATTTACACAAACTTAACTATAATATATAATCATGTTAAACTTGTACAAAAGCAAGCAAAATATCAAACAGATTGAAAAAATACCAAGATAATAATAATAATTAAACGTACTTTAAATGCATTTTAACCAAATTAATTAAAGACTTCACATCAAGTCTATCATTTATCTTCAAAGACTTCACTTGAGGTCTACTTTACAAGTGTAGACTTCAAGTGAGTGTACAAAGATAAAAGCAGACTTCACTTAAATTCTCCATAGGTTATTTCTGCATTTGACTAAATGTTTATTTTTTGGACGCAGACTTCACTTGAAGTTTACATTTGGTTATATTTTAAATTACCCAAAATAAAGATTTGTGTTCGTAGACTTCACTTGAAGTATCTTTAATTTCGTTTCAAAATAGCAGTATTCACAATATTTTAGTAGACTTCAGGTGATGTCTACTTTATAAGACAGAGGTTATTTTTGCAATTGACTAAGTTTGACTTTAATAATAGAAGTCTCCAGAGGAAGTCTCTGATGAAGTAGACTTCAACTGAAGTCTTCAACAAAAATATAGTAGACTTCTCTTGCTGTATTTTATATTTTCTTATTATTATTAATTGCGCATAAGTCATACGTGGGATTCATTTCTTATTATCTAACGTAAACTTCACATGAAGTCTTCAAAATTTTAGAAGACTTCAGGTGAAGTCTGCGCTTTCACACAAATTTCTAGTTTTGTTTGGTTAAATAATCTTAATGTTGGTCAACTTCAAAAATAACCCCTCTGAAAAACAGAGACTTGAAATGAAGTCTGCGTGATTTTCGGAGACTTCGTGTGAAGTCTACGTAAAATTCAAAATTTAAATCAATTGCAAAATTGATTCAGTTTTTAGCACGTGAATTCTTTGTTTATATTTTATTGTTTCCAAACAAGAATGTAAAGACTTCACGTGAAGTCTATTCTCCGAATCCAGAGAATTGTCAAATGCAAAACTAACTTATGTATTGACTTGCAGACTTCAAGTGAAGTCTATGTGGATCATAGACTTCACCTGAATTTTATACTTTGAAACTTTCGGAAATATGTAGAAAATAGGTAGATTTGAGGTAGGAATTATATTTACCTTAGTTCAATGTCCTGAATGTCGGACTAAACTGTTAATCTTTACTTTTAGTTGCTAAATGCACTAAAAATGGAAGATTTGAGAATTTTGAAATGTTAAAATGGAAATTAGAGAAATTTGTTGATAGAAATGAAGAGAGAATAAAAAAAATATGGTTGGAGATTGGAAACGTAGCATAAGAAGAGCCTCCTTAATTTCTTACAAATTTACCATTCCACGACCAAACCCTTGTTCTTCAATTGCTTCTAAGACAAAATAAAATAAAATGTATATTTGTATTTATATTTACGTAATTACGTTGCTACATTAATTGTAAATCTTTTTCTATTATAAATAACACATATAATCTCTTTTTGTGATTTGTGAAACCAACAATATCACAAGAGTGTATCTGTTTTTTTTGATACTTTTAGTCTTAGGTTTGGTAAAGTCTTCAGATTTAACTCGTGACTCGTATACATATTTTAGTCCAGAATACATTTAACATATAGACTACTATTTTTTTAATACAAAGTAGTATCTAATACATGGCTACATGCATAGTTTTCGATATTTCGAAAAAGAAAATCATCAACAAACCAATTAAAGAAAGAGCGAAGAGTCGTCACAAGGATCGAGTCACTTGAAAGCGACACCTTCTCGAATAATCTCACCATAAATTCGATCATAAACAATTCAATATACACTATTGTAACCATATTGTTGGCAAAAAACAGTATTTAATTTGACTATCGCCAATCTGTTTGGACGGTTCTCTTTGCTCTATACAGCTTTTTTTGTTTTTATGATATCTATTTGTTAATTATATCTATAACTTTGTGATCAAATGGTGGTCCTGAGTCGGATTTGTTATTCACATGGTTTTGGTATATGTAACCACTTGAAGAAAGCTTCCTAATCTTTACAAAAAAAATGTCCAATTAAAGAAATATTTCTAATTTTTATAAAACAAATTCGTCTACTTAAAGAAAATTTCTATCTTGATTTTTTATTGCTTTCCGTGAGGTATTTTGGAATATAGTGTTAATTGGGCGGGTATGGTTGCAGAGACCAGTAGCAACACTATTCCAGTAATCAACACTGAAACCAAAGATATCTGATATGGTATTTGATTTGAGGTTCGGTTATGGTTTCTATAATACACGTGACAGTGAGAAGATAAACTCATAGAGAAGACAAACTGATTCTACAAGGATTTCTTCTATCACAGTATTTAGTGATTACCTAATAGATTAGTTTAATCTCTACTAGCAAGAGACTCCAAGGCTGTGTGTTCTCCAACAGTTGCAGGTTCGGAGTTCGAGTTGTTGGTATCTGCAACTCTCCCACCCTCGCCCTACATTAAGCAGCCATTGAAGCTTTGCCTTATGTAGAAACCAACCAGAAACACAGGGAGAACATTGTTATAAGTACTTACAGGTGTTATTACAGGCAACTGATGATTGTCTTCTTGTTTCTTAAAGAGATCCCTCAATGTACCCTACAAGCATTCAATAGTTTGAAACGTCAAACACATTGACTAAACCAGTATCTTAGAATCCGAGCATAGTGAAAAACAGGTGATGCATTTATATCATTTTGTAGAGAATCCCACGTACCCTGTTTGCCCAGAAGAGTCCACAGGCATTGCAGAGAGTTCTGGGGCCTGAAGGGCCTCGTCGCATCATTGGTGTACATTTGGAACTAATGCCGCAATGAGTACACCTACATAAAACAGACTCATGTTTAAGATACGAGCAAGAATATATTTGCTATTAGTGGGGAACGCGAATAGCAGAAGCACATAAGCGGTAGAGGCAGAACGCACGATATTTCTGGATGGCCATCATCTTGTGCAGAATCTTGATCTGTGCCTGAGTTATCAGCCCCATCTGTCATCTTTGATGAGGTGAATTGACCTTTATTACGTGCCATTCTGGTAAAGAATAAAAGGTCAGAGTTGTTCGGAAGGTGACAAACCGTATCTTTTGTGGATGAAAAAGACATGTCAGTTATTCCCGACTAAAGCTAATTATCATATTCACAACGCAGACTTATCCTGCTGAACATCAAACACATTTCACATATTATAACAAGCCATGTGCATTGAAGTCTTACTGTCTACAAAACCACTTACGGCTACATGGTCACTAAACTTCTTGAAACAAAAATAAGTAAAGTAACAAGATGGTAACTAGTTAAATATGAATAGGTTTCCTTTCAATCTATAGCACACAAGACTGAGGAAGTATTTAACAGACCAGAGCATAGCCAAAAAAGAAAAGAACATCTCCAGCGTAGCTATTTAAGATTACTTCGTAGTTGATTCTACAAACAGCTAAAGCTAGCTCAATAATGAGAGTGCCCCTAAGCCGAAAAAGGTGGCTAAACTCTTGTGCTAACTAATGTGGGGTTATACCAGCTTCAAGACTAGTACACAGGTGTCACCTCGATCTAGAAAGATAACTATATAACAAAACTTGAAAGAGATAAATCCCCTGACCTTAAGGCCACTTCTTGGCGAACACCATATCTT
>JAKUCM010006871.1:0-46944 GCA_023374145.1 Lepidium sativum | reverse complement strand
AGATCAGTCTGTACAAGAATACCTAGCAGGAGAAAAATTAAAGGATTCAAAGTGACTTAGTTATACATAAAAATCTTCTCTAATGGCTTAACTTTTTTTTGTCTTTCCAGTTGACTTGGTTATTTTTGTCTGAGACTTCTTGTTGATTTTAATGTTTTTACCTTGCGAGCTAAACATGTCTTCGTCTTCATTATCGCTATTACGCTTTTGCTTCTTTCCTTTCTTCTTACTCTCACTAGAACATATGATTATGTTTTTATCTTTCTTTTCCTCAACCATTTCTGTTTTACCCTGTGGTCTCCAAATGAACAGTGACCTACAAAACCGGATTTTGAATCCAAAAACCAAGCCATGAGAAATAAGTCATCAAAACAGTTTCTACAAATGGCTATTTTTGTATTATCTCTTCACTAATGAACTCTCGTACCTCGAACTTCCTGAGGCTAAAACATCATCCCGCGGATGCAACTTGTTTACTGGAGTAATAGTTCTGATGTTTGGATCCATAACCTCTGCAACCAACTGTCCATTGCTTGAATCAATGAAGTCTATTGGGTGAAGACCAATCACAATCAGTGACTCCGAGGTATCCTGAAGGTGACAATATAAAAAAAAATGCTATAAGGGTTTATTGAAAAATGAAAACTCATAGGTAGCAAAAGTATCATACCTTAGACCATCTCCATTGGAGGGATCTTAAATGAGGTTTTTATAATTAAAGAAAAAAAAATATTAGAAAGTTTGAGAGAGAATGAATAAGGGTTTTTAATAAAGGATTTTAAGAACCTTTGATTTCTATAATAAGAAATCTAGGTTAAGTGTTCATTTTTGATTGAACTATTTATTTGAAAAAATAAAAATTTAAATGAAAAATAAATTGTAATAAAAATAGTAATAATTTATTAGTTTACAATCTATAATTAAGAACTCCACCAATGGAGTTGCTCTTAGGATCCCATTCAGTTGTGAATGGTGTCAAATGGCGATTGAAATCATTGCTATGAACAATCTCGCGGCTTGGCAAATCTAAGTTACCAAAGATAGAGTCTCATATTCTAATACGATTGTCCTGAGAGGTCATGAGGATTTTTGTGCCTGATGATGGAGAGAAATACGCAGAGTTGACTACTCGTTTGTGTGCAAGATCACTAAGGGAAGCTTTAGGTTCTAGTTTACACACATCTCAGATTCGTGCCTGAAACCATAACCAAGTAAATCTATTAATGAACAGGTTGCAAAAGAATTCACATAATCATATACACAAGTCCAAATTAATGTCTAAACAATAGTGGACTAGAAAGTATGATTTGGTTCTAAATGACTTGCAAAATGATCGTTCCCACAACTAAGAAGAAGCTCTGGCTGGACAGGGTTGCAATCGAGGCCAACAACTTTGCTACCTTGCTTGTGTATCAAAATTGGCTCACCCATTCCGTTATTGGTACTATGGTCGATCCTTTTGCACAAAACATCACGAGAAAATAAGTCCAGCACTCATTTAAACAATAACATAGACGCTCGTCTACAAATAGTTTAAGGAGATCTCATCACTTGCATGTGAAGAAACCCAAAATTGTCAGCAGCTAGCACTAGACCTTTTTCTGAGTTCATATCCATACCATAGAGCATTTTCCAATTGCGTGGGCCCTATAAACCAATAATATGGCACAGAAAACAAATTTCAGAGAAACGAGGTGATGGTGTGACCTGCCATCCATCAGGGTTGAGATTCAGCAAAGTCTACGAAACTCCAGTTTCCAGGTCAGTATCAGAGGATGCAGAATACACCATGTCATCATTTGTGGGACTAAACCTGCAATAACGACAAAAGTAGAGAAAGTTGATTCAACAAAGGACATTAGCTTTTGTGTCAGATATAGAAATCTGAATGCATAACCATAACCACAAGATATATATATGAGCAGGAGCCATATTTATAAACTTACCGCATAGTATTAAATTGTACGAAGTGTATGTTTCCGTACACATTCTTCTCATACACTTTATCAAAATCCCGAACTCCAATTCGTCCTTTCTTTCAGAGCGTGAGCAAAAGACCAACAAAAACATAAAAACAATGCAGACAATTCATAACGAATGGCAATTGTTTCATTGTTAAACCTTGTCTCCAGAGAGAAGAATGTTGTTCTTTGTTGGATGGAATTCCAAACATGTAACTCGTCTGCTGTGGTATTGAATAACTGCACAATGAACTTGATCGGGGATCACATACTTTGCTTTGATCTGTACGGAATGGGAAAAATAAAAAGAAAAGAGGATCCCATTAAACTCCAGTCAATAAATCTCATCAAGCATCAAAAATACAACATCAAACAAAGATACGTACTTGAGGAATTCTTGGTTGGAGTTGGCGCTTGAACACAAAGTCTATAGGATTCTTTGTATTCCTATGAGAAGTTGGGAGTATTCCATGGTCAGTAGCCACTTTATGAGGACATGACATTGTGGTATGGCCTTCAATTGATACAGAAAAAAAGCGAAAACATTGCGTTAAGTTAAGATTTTGTCCATTCACCATCATCGAAGTTCACATTTGAACAACTATGGATTAGAAAGAGTGGATTTTTCACCAGGCATTTTGCATAAGACGCAAGGTTTAATAGGGCAATCGATATGTTGCTCCTTTAAATCCAGCTTCATGTCCAGGTTGTTTGCAAACCTATAAATCCATCATGTCCGACGACACAGCGGACGCAAACTTTGTTGAAGCATAATCAAATCACGCATAAGGTCATATTTACATAAGTTAGTTATTTTGTTCAAGAGACACAAGTTAATATGTTCTACAGTCATGTCTTTAGGACAAAGAGTCATATTTCGTAATTACAAACACAATGTTTCGTCATAGATATATATAGATCGAGTCTCTGTTTTTCACATACACAGAGTGTAATACAATCAACGCTTTTCGATAATCAATAACAACAGTTACATTCATACTCTGTTTTTTCTTTCATCTTTCGTAATCACAAAACTCAATTTATCAACATGGTATCAGAGCTATTCGATTGAGAGGACAAGAGAGAAACACACACAAAAAACAAGAGAGGCAACAAAGAGAGATCATATACGTTTTCTTCATAAGCCGATACAATGCAAGGTTCCTCACATCAAGTGATTCCTATATTTGATGGGGAGAAGTACCACTTCTGGAGCATTAAGATGGCAACCATATTCCGAACCAGAAAACTATGGTCCGTGATCGACGAAGGAGTTCCGATTGAAACCCCTGAAACTGCAAGAGTAAAGATGCTCAGCCAAGAAGCAGCAGCGAATGATACGATGGCCTTGCAGATTTTACAAACTTCAGTAACAGATCAAATCTTCTCTCGAATTGCAGCAGCAACGACATCAAAAGAGGCATGGGATGCGTTGAAGAACGAATATCAAGGCTCTTCACAAATCCGATTGGTTAAACTTCAATCATTGTGAAGAGAGTATCAAAATCTCAAGATGTATGACAATGATGACATCAAGACATTCACCGATAAGTTAGTTGCTTTGGAAAATCAATTAACTTACCATGGTGAAAAGAAAACAAACCCTCAACTCATACAGAAGATACTAATCTCTATCCCAGCCAAGTTTGATAGCATTGTTAGTGTTCTAGAGCAAACTCGCGATTTGGATACACTAACAATGTCAGAACTCCTTGGTATCTTAAAAGCATAAGAAGCGAGAGTTACTGCAAGAGAAGAAAGCACAAAAGATGGAGCATTCTATGTTCGTACCAAAGAAACAAAATCAAAGTTCAAACAAGACAACACCAATAGCCGTGTCAACCAAAGTAAGAAATGGTGTGGTTTTCACAAGAGTAACAGCCATACAGAAGAAGAGTGTCGAACGAAACCAAAGGAAAGCAATCAAGGAAAGAATCAGAAGAGCAACATTAAGTGTTACAATTGTGGTAAGATGGGCCACTACGCAAATGAGTGTAAGTCGAAGAAAAATGAGAGAGCACATGTAAGTCTCGAAGAAGAAGATTCAGAATATGAAGATCACATGTTGTTTAGTGCAAGTGAAGATGCAATAACAACAGCAAGAGAAGACATTTGGTTACTGGATAGTAGATGCACTAATCACATGACAAAAGAAGAGAGATATTTTTCAAAGATTGACAAAAGTATCAAGGTTCCAATCAAAGTGGGAAATGGAGAAGTAGTCATGACAGGCGGTAAAGGAGATATCAATGTCATGACAAGCAATGGCAAAAGAATCGTCAAAGATGTTTTCTTAGTGCCTGACTTGGAGAAGAACCTGCTAAGTGTTCCTCAAATCATTTCAAGCGGCTATCAAGTACTTTTTCAAGAAAAACGATGTATTATCCATGACTCAAAAGGAAAGGAGATCATGAATATTTAGATGACAAACAAGAGTTTCAAAATCAAGTTAAGTTCGGTGGAGGAAGAAGCTATGACGGCAAACACACAAATGGAGAAGAAATGGCACAAGAGACTTGGCCATGTAAGCAGCAAACGGTTGCAACAAATACAAGACAATGACTTGGTGAGGGGATTACAAAACTTTAAAGTCAAGAAAGAAGCATGTAAGGCATGTAATCTTGGGAAGCAATCACGCAAAAGCTTTCCAAATGAGTCTCAAACTAAGACAAGAGAAAAACTTGAGATCGTGCATACGGATTTATGTGGACCAATGCAACACAAATCTATCGATGGAAGCCGTTACTATGTTCTGTTTTTGGATGACTATACTCACATGTGTTGGGTATACTTCCTAAAACAAAAATCTGAGACGTTCTCAACATTTAAGAAATTCAAAGCGATGATGGAGAAACAATCTGATTGTACCATAAAGACATTGATATCCGATGGAGGTGGTGAATTCACTTCTCAAGAGTTCAATCAGTTTTGTGAAGAAGAAGGAATCAATAGACAAGTGACTTTACCTTACTCACCACAACAAAATGGTTCAGCAGAACAATGCAAAGCGTGGAGATGCAAGAACAATGCTTGTGGAGCAAGAATTACCACTCAAGTTATGGGCTGAAGCGGTTCATACCTCTGCTTATCTACAGAATCTTCTACCATCAAAAGCAATCGAAGATGACATGACACCAATGGAGAAGTGGTGTGGACATAAACCTACGCTGAACCACAAACCTACGCTGAAGCTTGTGGTAAAGTAGAATGGGAAGAAGCCATGACTGAGGAGATAAAAATGTTCGAGAAAAACAAAACATGGAAACTAGTAGACAAGCCGAAGCAGAAGAATGTGATAAGCGTAAAATGGATCTACAAGATCAAAATAGATGCAAATGGAAATCACATCAAACACAAGGCAAGACTAGTTGCAAGAGGCTTTTCTCAAGAATACGGAGTCGATTATCTTGAGACGTTCACCCATGTCTCAAGATATGATACAATACGAGCCTTACTTGTGTATGCAACTCAAATGGAGTGGAGATTGTATCAAACGGATGTGAAATCGGCATTTCTAAAAACGGAGAACTTCAAGAAGAAGTTTATGTTACACAACCACCTGGATTTGTGATAGAAAGAAAAGAAGAAAAAATGTTAAGACTTTACAAAGCCTTATATGGTCTTAAACAAGCCCCACGAGCATGGTATAGAAAAATAGATTCTTATTTCATTCAAAATAGTTTTGACATAAGTATGAATGATGTGGCTTTATACATTAAGAAGGAAGATACCGACGTGTTGATTGTTAGCTTGTACGTCGATGATCTCGTCATCACTGGAAACAATACTCACCTCATCAACACATTCAAAAAGAACATGAAGGACGAGTTCGAGATGACGGATCTTGGTTCTCTTATTTACTTCCTTGGAATGGAAGTAAACCAGAATGATCGTGGCATTTTTCTTTCACAAGAAAAATATGCAAACAAACTTATTGATAAGTTTGGAATGAAAGAGAGCAAGAGTGTAAATACTTCACTTACACCACAAGGAAAACGAAAAGGAGTATAAGGTGACGACAAAGAATTTGGTGATCCAACTAAGTACAGGAGCATTGTTGGAGGATTGCTTTATTTGTGTGCATCAAGACCTGATGTGATGTATGCAATCTCTTATTTATCAAGATACATGTCATCACCTTGCATAAAACATTATCAAGAAGCCAAAAGAGTGTTAAGATACGTCAAGGGAATATCAAGGTTTGGAGTATTCTTTACAAGGAAAGAAACACCAACGTTAGTTGGGTACTCGGATAGTGATTGGGGTGGTTCTCCAGAAGACAAGAAAAGAACTACAGGTTATGTATTCGGTTTTGGATCAGCTATGTTCTGTTGGCAATCTTGTAAGCAGCAAACAGTGGCTCAATCAACGGCGGAGGCAGAGTACATCGCCATTTGCGCAGCAACAAACCAAGCCATATGGTTACAAAGACTCTTTGAAGATTTCGGTTTAAAGTTCGAAGAAGGCATTCCCATCTTATGCGACAACATGTCAGCAATTGCAATTGGAAGGAATCCGGTGCAACATAGAAGAACGAAGCACATCGAGATCAAATATCATTTCGTGAGAGAGGTCGAGCATAAAGGACTTATTAAACTCGAGTACTGCAAAGGAGAAGATCAACTCGCGGATATACTTACCAAGTCTATAAGTGTTACAAGATTTGAACAACTTAGAAGGAAGCTTGGAATGAAGCCGAGATATGATTAAGGGGGAGTGTTGAAGCATAATCAAATCTCGCATAGGGTCATATTTACATAAATTAGTTATTTTGTTCAAAAGACACAAATTAATATATTCTACAGTCATGTCTTTAGGACAAAGAGTCATGTTTCTTAATTACAAACACAATGTTTCCTCATAAATATATATAGATCGAGTCTCTGTTTTTCACATACACAGAGTGTAATACAATCAATGCTTTTCAATAATCAATAAGAACAGTTACATTCATACTCTGTTTTTTTTTTCATCTTTCGTAATCACAAAACCCAAATTATCAACAAACTTTACTTAAGCCGGGTTAAGTCGGTGAACGGTTAAATCGAATTTACGCAGAGACAAAACACTTTAGTTACCCTCAAAGCAATTTCTTATTTACCTATACGACGAAAATCATATGTTGATGATAATGTAAGGGTATTATTGGTAATTGAGTGAAGGTCTCGTGGCGGGAGATGTTGGGACGTGGCGAATTACAGCCACGGAAGCAAAAGTCTAGTGGGCCACCCGAAATTCTTTAGGCCCTTTATCAGATCACTAATAGGCTATGGCCCAATATTCATTTACTTCCTCACAAACAAATTGATTGCAATACGTATTTGACGAAAAATACTTCCGTATCCTTTTATTTTTCTATGCATTTTCGAAATATCTTATAGGAAAATAACGTAATTGGAAAAATTAGGAGACGTGGACGAATAGGAATTCATATAAGCCACACAAAAAAAGAAAAAAAATTATAGAGCTTCGAATTTCTAACCCCATTATCAAAAAATTTTAATCTCTTATATACAAACCAAATCTCTTATATACAAACCTATTAATGAAACTTGATATTCCAAAATTGTCCTTAATGAAATTATCCAAATTAATTATTTTTTAAAAAAAAATTATGCTTCTTCTCTCTCATCTCCATCTCTCTCCTCCCCTCCCTTAGCTTCTCTCTCCTCCTCAATCGGGTTCGAACTTCAATCTCGGCCGCCGGGGGTCTCGAGTTGCAACGCCGCCGGCTCCGACGTGCACCGCCGCCGCCTCTGCCGCCTCTCCTGCCATTACCGTCGTTTGTTAATCTCCATAGTTTCATTATTGATTTGCCTCTTCACTTTGGGGGCATAAGAAGGTGGATTTCAAATTGAAATTGATAATTTTGCTTTCTTTATTTGGCAGAATCTGGGTCGAATAAGACTTAAGATTGGTAAGATAGACTAGGGCTAGACTGAAACATAGAGCAATTATAGATTTAGAACTAGATTCAAGCAAACGAATTTGAGTTGATAACAGTTTCCGCGATAGTACAACTAGTATAACTAGAATCAGTTATACAGAACTGAATGAGTTGTACATTCTTTAGTTGCATTTCTGCATTGCGCTGATGTTTCAGCTTAATTAGTTGGTTATTTGGTATAATCTAGCTCTAATAAGACTTGGCATTGGTAACAATTGTAATGTATAGGCTGAAACATAGCGCACTATAGATTTAGAACTGCCTAAATGATCGATGGAATCTGAGTTGATAAAAGTTGGTTTCTGCGATAGTTAAACTAGTATAACTAGAATCAGTTGTACGGTTATGACCAGTTATACATAACTGAATCAGCTGTACATTCTTTAGTTGCATTTTTGCATTGGGTTGGTGAAGAATCTTAATTTCATAAATGATAATATTTTTTTGGTTATTTGGTAGAATTTTGCTTGTAAAAGACTTGATTGAATATGGTAACAATTGGGTGAAACATGGCGTAAAATTGGTAGAACTATATTAGTTATACAAGTAAAACTGGTAGAACTACATTAGTTGTACAAGTAAAACTGGTAGAACTACACTAGTTATACAAGTAAAACTGGTAGAACTACATTAGTTGTACAAGTAAAACTGGTAGAACTACACTAGTTATACAAGTAAAACTGGTATAACTACATTAGTTGTACAAACAAAACTGGTAGAACTACATTAGTTATACAAGTAAAACTGGTATAACTACATAAGTTATACATAAGTTAATCAATTTTTTTGTTTGTTTTAGCAGGGCATTATGAACAACAAAGTCGTGATATGGTTTAAATGCAACGACCGTAATAGTTGTATATTGATGAAGCACGCGGTAGAGGATATCACTTTGTCGATGATTGAAGAATGTCTATATCAGAGGCTTGGTTTAGATGAAAGTAAGGTTAGATTACAGTTGAGGTTCTACCGACCTACGGTCAGAGATGAGGTTGAAGTGAGTATCTGTGATGATGTGGATGTGTGTGGTTATCTAGCCTACATTGATGAATATAATCGTAGTACTGCAACATTGTTCGTGGATGTCATAACTAGATCGGAAGAACCAGAGGAAAGAATGTCGAGACAAGTGTCGATAGCAGTTCAAAGCTCTGTTGGTTGTAATGATGGTGAGGGAGGAGCAACTGCTATTACAGTATATTCTCCACCAGTTAGAGATAATGAAATTGAGCCAGTCGATGGAAGTCTTGATATTAGTGTTGAGAGATCGGATATTGGTGATGTCTATGTAGAACGTCCACCCGCTGTAGCGAGTAGTCAGTTTGCAGAGGAATGGGAAGACGGCTTAGGTTTGAGTTTGCATCAAGAATTTAAAGATAAGAAGACATTGCAAGAAGTTGTGGATAGAGGATCATTTGCCAACAGCTTTTGTTTTACCATTAAAAGATCTGACCAAGTCGGTTGTGGATTGTATGTAATAAAGAAGGCTGCAAATGGGGTGTACGAGCATCAAAGATTAAAAATATGGATATTTTTAGGATTATAAATTACACAAAGATGCATACATGTTCTCGGGCTAGTCAGAGCGAGAGTAGTGGCACAAAGAGGCACTGCGCGCCAGAAATAGTTGCAAGTGTCTTGCAAGAGGATTTTCATGGACAAATGAACACTCCAACTCCTAAAGTTATCATGGGTCTTGTGAAGAAAAAACTTGGAGTGAGTATATTGTACTCCACCGCGAGGAGAGGGAGAAAACTTGCTATTGATAGGCTGTGTGGCACTCCGGAAGAAAGCTACAAGATGATACATTCCTATTTATACGAGTTACAGAAGGAAAATGCGGGTACAGTAACAGATGTGCAAGTAGATGAGAATGGGAAGTTCAAGTACCTTTTCATAGCTTTGGGAGTTAGCATCGAGGGATTTAGAGTGATGAGGAAAGTGATTATTGTAGATGCAACATTCCTCAAGAACGGATATGGTGGTGTGTTAGTTTTTGCTATTGCCCAAGATCCTAATCGACACCATTATCCAATTGCGTATGGTGTACTAGATGGAGATAACGATGCTAGTTGGACATGGTTTTTCCAGACTTTGAAGACAGTTATACCAGATTCTTCCGAATTGGTATTTGTTAGTGATAGGAATGCAAGGCTCATCGGCGCCATAGGTAATGTGTATCCAGAAGCCCATCACGGGTACTGCATATGGTATATGTCACAAAATGTGAGAGCTCATGCGTCTAGTACCAACAAATCTGTTGTTGGTTGGAAATTCATGCAGTGTAGTCGGCAGTACACAGTTGCCGATTTCAACCGCGAATATAGTTTATTTATGAGAAGATTACCGACTGCAGCCAGTTATTTGGAGGAAAGTACTGTGAAGGAAAAGTGGGCTAGGTGTGTCTTTCCGGGAGAAAGGTATAATATCGACACAAGCAACAGTGTGGAGTCTATGAATAATGTGTTTAATGAAGCAAGGAAGTTCTCCCTAATACCCATGCTTGATACAATCCTCAAAACATTTGCGAAGTGGTTTTGTGAACGTCGGATGGAAAAAACGAAAGGTACAATTGAAAACAAATTGGTGCCATTTGTGGAGAACATAATGCATGATTCATGGGCTGTTGCCGAGAGGTTGATTGTGATGGCGCTTAACACCTTTGAATTTGATGTCGTCGGTAGTGATGGGAAGAATTATTTTGTTTGCTTGGAATCGAAGAGCTGCAGTTGTAGAGTGTTCAACATCGAAAAGTATCCGTGTATCCATGCATTGGCTGCATTCATTCATTACCATAAGATGGAACCTCGACCTCATAATATATCATTACATGAGCTTTGTTCTAAATATTATTGGTCCGAGTTGTGGGCACTTGCGTATACCAGGTCTATTTTGTTGGTGCTCGAGATGTCGCAGTGGGATGTTCCGGATTACATCAAAGACAATGAAATCAAACCACCTGACAGGATTATTAAAACGGGAAGAAGAAAAGTGAAAAGGATGCCATCGGTAGGAGAGACCCGTCCAAGATCATCAAACGTAAGGAGGCCGAGACAAAGGTTCCAATCGCCAATATTCAGATACCTAGCAGAAGATGAGGTCAATCAGTGATTTGTTGAGTATTTCCCATTATTCGTGAAACTTGTAAAACTAGTAAAACTACTGTATTTCCTAATAACTTTATGGCTCTCTCTGGAAAATGTATGTGTATGTGTAAAACTCGTGAAACTAGCAAAACTAGTTTATTTTCGAATAGCTTTATGGCTCTCTCTTTTTATTTTTATAGTTGTCAATTTTTCTACAAAGTATATATATTCATAATCTCATCTTTTAAACATGCCCAGACTTATATTTTGTTCTTTCTCAGAATGAAGAAAAAAAAAACATTCTCATAATTTGCAAAAAAAAAACGATCTCATAATTTACCAAGTTTTAACGTATATGTTATATCTTTCTAAAGCCGCCACAAAGAAAACATAACATCTTCTTGTGAAACTTAATACTTATAAGTAAGATAATCTATAATGAAACTTGATTCTTATAAGTAAATATTCTTATAAGTAAAATATTCTTATAAGTAAGATATTCTTATAAGTAAGATAACGTATAATGATGTTAAGATGAATGACTCTATATATAACTTAAAAATAAAATTAAAATAAGTTTTTTTAGACATAATTACATTCGTCCACCTTATTCCTTATAGTTTTAGTGTGACTTTCTAAGTTAATATTAGTGTGACTCTCTAAGTTCTACGAATATATATTTATTCTAGAATTTAAATACACAAAACACTTAGAGTCATCAGTTAATTGATTATTATTCACTGTACAACTAAAAAATAAATTTATAAGGTTATGTATAACTAAATGTTATGCAAAATCATCGAAAGTATAACTAGTAGTAATTTAGTATAACAGCCAACTAGTAGTATAACTAGGTCGAAAATTGATACTTTTTCGTTTGGCGTCCAGGTCTGAAAATTTAGTGGGGACACGTGCAGACCTAATTTTGTGGGTATATAAACAAAAAAAAAAATTCTCTCTCCTCCTCACTTTTTCCTCTCTCTCTCGCGCGACATCTCTCTCATCTCATCTCTCTCGTTTTCTCTCCTCTCTCAACCATTTCTCCTCTCATCTCTTGAAATCTTCTCTCATTTCTTGTCTACTAGATTATCTATCCTCTCCCCTCTCCAAATCTTCTATCATCTCTCGACCTCTTGTCCCATAGTAAGTTATCCTCTATTGTTAGGGTTTGTAGAAAAAAAATTTGGGATTAGATTTTAGATTCGTCTATTATGATTATGTTTTTCTTTTCTTTTAGGTCTTACATGGTGTCTTGGACCGAAGAAGACGACACCGACTACTCCGAGGAAGAAACCCGTGAGATGTTTAGGCGAATTGAATACGTCATGGATAGTGAAGGGGGAATCCCTCATGAATGTCCCTGTGGTGAAGCTATCACCGTGGAAAGAACAAATGAACATGCCCGGAACAAGATCTATTTCAAATGTCGAGTGTATAAGGTACAACGATGTTGTTTAGTATAACTAGTATAACTAGTATAACTAGTATTACTTTTGTACTATGACTACTGAAGTTGTTTAGTTTAGTATAACTAGTATAACTAGTAGAACTGATGTTGTTTCCACCGACAGAACGATGGTCTCCACAGGAAAATAAGTTGGGATCAAGCTATACAAGGAGAGTGTGAGAATCTGAAATATGATATCCAGGAGATGGAGAAAAAGATAGAGTTGTACAAGGCGGAGGTGGCGATGCTGAAGAAGGAGATGTGGGAGCAAAATGCAGTGGTTGTTAAGCTTGTGGAGAGGGTCGAAAAATATTTCGGTCCTTTGTAAGATTGTCAAAATTCAAGTTATTTTAGTATAACTTGTATAACTAGTAGAACTGATGTTGTTTTAAGCATAATAATATTTAGCGTGATGTTAGACTTAATGATGTTTGAGACATATAAACATAAAATTTAACACTTAATGATGTTTGAAAATATAAACATAACATTAAATAAATTAAACAGAAAATGCAAAATGAGTTTCTAACTTAAATGAGTTGTACATTGCTTAACAGAAAATGCTAAATTAAGTTTTAACTTAAATGAGTTCAAACATTCCTCGCCTTCGCTCTCGTCACTGCCAGACTTGGGTCGGACCCCGTTGTGCGTTTACTTGGTCGCACATATACATTCATAATACCTCCACGAGTCCTAGCAGCCTACAGTTGAACAGTTAAGCAAGTTAAACTAGTTATACTAGTTATACTTTTTATACAAGTTATACTAGTTATACTAGTTATACCTGGCTAACAGCGGGTGCAGCATCAACGGGTGAAGCATCAACGGTTGCAGATTAATCACGTACATCATGGGGTTCATTATCACCATCAGCACCCTGTATTTGAACAGTAATTCAAGTTATACAAGTTATACTTAGTTATACTAGTTATACCTGTTCCAGCAATGTTACTCTTCTCTTCAACCGATCCACCTTGTCTGTTAATGCCTTCAGCATATCAACAACCTCAGCTTGATTCGGAGCGGAAGGCGGAGGCATGGCTTGTCTCGGAGCAGAAGGCGGAGTTGGGGCTTGGGTCGGAGCAGAAGGAGGAGTAGATAATTTTGCTTCCACATCCTGGTTATACATGGCTTCAAACAAGATTCTCTTCCCAGCCCGGATACATTGTCTCCAGCTTTCAACCTCAAGATCGTGAGTTACCTCATCCTCCTCTTCGGTCATTCCAGCCAGCAAATTGCACTCTTCATCCGTGCGTGGAGAGAGGGTACTGAAAATCTCCTGCAAAACAAATCAATCAACGACTAACTCTGATTAGAAAAAATAGAAATCACAGAGTATAACTTGCTAGTTGTACTAATTTTACGGAAAATATAGTATAACTAGCAAGTTATACTAGTATTACGCCATAGTATAACTTGCTAGTTGTACTAGTTTTACGAAAAATATAGTATAACTAGCAAGTTATACTAGTTATACTACAGAATATACTACATAATCATTAACTAACCGTGGTTTTGTCAAGGAGTTTGTTGATTGTTGGGAAGGAATATCCTCTCATGTTGGATTGCTGGAAATGGGACCTGCACATCTGAGGACACCTTGAGGTTTAGTGGGTCGATTTGGGCGGGTCGATGGGTTTGGGTCGATTTGGGCGGGTCGATGGGTTTGGGTCGGGTTTTAGGGTTTGGGTCGGGTTTTAGGGTTTGGGTCGGATTTTAGTGTTTGGGTCGGGTTAAATTAATTTCGGTCCGTTTTAATTGATTTGGACCCGGTTTACGCGAATTTCCTCTGGTTTATGAGAATTTTGCGGGGATAATTTGGTCAATTTACCATTTATTCAATTTTTTTTAAAAAAAAATATTCAGTCTATGTTTTGGCTGGATTTTGAGATTTGTAAGTGAGCCAAGGGGTGTTCTCAGACAATAACTCGGTTAGAGACTAGTATATAGAAAAACATGTTTGTGGCGCTCAATTTCGAAATCAGCATCATTCACTTCAACACAGACAAAACACGATGTCGTTTTCGAAACGGAGGCAGTTCAGTGCTTCTTCTCCGCTTTTGTACAATGCTTCTCTTTATCAACCACAAGCCTTGAGTAAATTGATCCTCTTAAGATGTTATCCTTGCGCGGTCCTGCTCCTACTTACTTTAATTCCCGGCGATT
This sequence comes from Lepidium sativum, assembly GCA_023374145.1. NCBI lineage: Eukaryota > Viridiplantae > Streptophyta > Magnoliopsida > Brassicales > Brassicaceae > Lepidium > Lepidium sativum. Next base: position 32,337 of record JAKUCM010006871.1, on the reverse strand, counting down.
TCACACCGGAGATTTAGACCGGAGATGGAGGTTAAGTAGAGAGTGCGTGCTCTCTTACCCAATAAATCTCGCGGAAAATCTCAGAGGAATCCGATTTGAAGTCAAGTCTTCTAAATCGGGGGAAGAAACTCTGCCTGAAGGACTGCAGCCAGAGCTGATGCCGAAACATGTTGCGATTATAATGGACGGAAATGGAAGATGGGCGAAGAATCGTGGTCTGCAACCTTGGGATGGTCATAGAGCTGGTGTTGAAGCTCTCAAAGAGATCGTTGAGCTATCTGGTAAATGGGGAATTCAAGTCCTCACAGTTTTCGCCTTCTCTACTGATAATTGGATTAGACCAAAGGTGAGTCCTTTATTTCTTAATTTTGGATTTGTTATATTATATTTTTTATCTTCGTGTGACGAGTTTCTCTATCTGAATAATTTCTCTGCAGATCGAGATTGATTTCTTGTTTAGTTTATTTGAGAGAACTCTCAAAACAGAGTTTCAGACCCTAGCGAAGTAAGTATTAGTTATAATCGTAATCAATAATTGTTTGTCGCAAAAAAATTAAAACTTTTTGGATGTCAGGAACAATGTTCGGATATCGATCATTGGAGATTCATCGAAACTTCCAAACTCTCTTTTAAGAGTAATTAACGAAGTGGAAGAAGTAACAAAGAACAACACGAGGCTTCAACTAATCGTAGCCGTTGGTTACAGTGGGAAGTACGATGTTCTACAAGCGTGCAGAGGCATTGCACAGCGAGTGAAAGATGGTGAAATCGCAGTTGATGAGATAGACGAGGGACTGATTGAGCAAGAGTTGGAGACGAATTGTACTGAATTCCCTTATCCGGATCTATTGATAAGAACTAGTGGTGAAGTAAGAGTGAGTAACTTCTTGTTGTGGCAATTGGCTTATACAGAGCTCTTTTTCGCTCAAGAACTCTGGCCTGATTTTGGGAGAAATGGTTTTATCGAAGCCTTGTCGTCGTTTCAGCAAAGACAACGACGATTTGGTGGTAGAAAATCTTAAAATTGGTGTAATGAAACTGTATATGTGTAATAATGTGTGGTTTTATACAAACACAGAGACACTTGCTTTGATATAACTTGATGTTTAAGGTATTACTCAAAGTAGTTTCAGTAACCACAATGCAAGGAATAAGAAAGACATGGCTGAATTTATTCGAAGTTTTGCAATTCACTGACACAGAGTTATAATAATACAATGATTTCTGGAACTAGTGCAAGTAGTTGTAGATAGAGTCTCAAGATAAAGGATCAAATCTGGCTTAAACCTGAATACCAAATCGTCTTTCCCTGCGCTGGTACGAAGCCAAAGCCTCCATAAGCTTATCATTATCGAAATCAGGCCAAAGGACTGGCGTAAAGAAGAGCTCGGTATAAGCGAGCTGCCACAAGAAGTAGTTACTAATCCTCTGTTCTCCACTTGTCCTAATCAATAGATCAGGACTTGGGAACTCAGTACAGTTTGTCATAAGCTCTTGGTTGATCATTGCCTCGTCTACGTCGTCTTCTTGGATTAACCCTTTTTGTGATTTGTTCACAATACTCTTGCAAGCACGCAATATGTCTAATCTCCCGCTGTAATCTATTGCCAAGATGAGATGCTTGTTCTTATAGCAATTTGTAGCTTCCTCTATCTCGCGGATTGTTCGAAAGAGATATTCAGGGATCTTCGTAAGATTCCCGATAACAGAAACTCGAGTTTCCTCTCTGAAACAACAAGTAAATCTTAGTAATAAATGAGGAGATCACATGGTCAAGTAAGAAAAAGAAGAGGCTCAATCGAATTGTAGTTATACCTTTGGAAATATTGGATCTTTGACTTGAGATAGTTTTGAATCAAAGACATAATGCACATAACTTCAATCTTAAGAATACCAACAAAGTGTTAGAGTCAATAATAATTGTTTGAAGAATGTAACAACAGTTTTGTCTAAAGTATAACACCTTGTGTCTTCCCCAATTCTCAGTGGAGAAAGCAAAAGCTGAGACAGTATGAATCCCCAATTTGAAGCAGAGCTCAGCACACTCGATAAGCCGATCAGCCCCAGCCTCGTGGCCTTGTGACGTCATCAATCCGGCTTGTTTAGCCCATCTACGGTTTCCGTCCATGATCACTGCCACGTGTCTTGGCATCAGCTCTCTTTGTAGCTCTTCTTCCCCAACCACATAAGTTACTTCATCACTACACAAACAAAAACCAGAGTAGATTTTGATCTGCAACATCAATTTCCTTTGTATGTTGTTTTGTGTTGTGTCATTGTCACTCATTGTCATATCTTAACAAAAATAGATCAAGGACAGAACAAAGCAGAGCAGAGAAAATTATGTAACTATTTTTTATTAAGGAAGTAAATTAAGCATTGGTCAATGAGTTTTTCTTTGTCGTTTGAATGATACAAAGGAAGTAATTAGGTAATATGTTTCATTTATATATTCTTTGACTTTAGTAGGTGATTAACTGATTATCATTCAATGGAGTATCCGGTGTGATTGTGCACGTATATAATATCCAACTAATGAAAATTAAATAACTAAAGAGAATCTTGATAAGTACCGTTTGTGATTGTTATGATGGCGTCGAGAAGATTTGAGTTTGATGAGTCGGAGGACTTTTGGCAATGACAGAGAGAAGCAAAGATGGGTTGTGATGAAGAAACAAGGGATTAGAAACAGAATCAAAGAGATTGATAGAAGAGAAGGGAGAAGAGACAACATTGTTGTTTTTCTGATAAAAATAAGACACAAAGACAACACAATTTATTTGGCTTTGCCTCGATGTTGTTCCACTTATTAAACTCTTTCTCATTTAAGGAATTCCAAGATATCACTTAATTAATTAAGGGGAATTGGCACAAGTAACCTAAATCAATACCAAAATTGAGAAACTAGCTACCATTTTCATTTTAGGTCACAACTGGCCAGCTCAATAGTCAAATTTCTACATAATGTAGGTATAGAGACTCGATCTCTGGTTGTGCAAATAAGCTGCCTTATGTGAACTTACCATCTGCCACTAGGCTAAGAGTCATTTTGCCCATTTTCATTTTCGTTTAGTTATTATGTATATATATATATATATATATATTTAACTTTCTCTTTCCTCTTCTATTTCTATTTATATTATATCTCTTAATACAAACTTAAATCAAATATAAATTTTCTTTTTTAAAAACATAATTCTTGTTTTGCCGAACCTTGTCCTCTCTTTTACAATACCAAGGAAAATCATAAGTATTATTCTCGTACATGGAAAAACTTAAGAATCAGTTTTTATGTTTATTCGGCAAGTGGACCAATACTTTATCTTCGTGTCTCACCAAGCCTATGACATATTGTTTCTGTTTACATTAAAAAAGAAAAGAAAAAATAATTTCCTAACACATTAACAAACTCATGATACTTTGTTTTTCTTTTTTTTTTTTATCATCTTAACTCATAAACAAACAAAAAAAATTATTGTAACAAGTCAGTCTGTATAAAACCCAATAAGTATTAAATTTTTTACATCATTTAAATAATTAATCCAGAACCAAATAACTCATAAACACTGCTGTAAATCAAATCAAAGCCAGTTTACTAGACCAAGTATTTTACACATATAAATAACACTTATTGCAAATGGTATCTAATCTAGTGGCAGACGGTAAGTCCACTTAAGGCAGCGCATTTGCATAATTCGGGATCGAATCCCCATACCTACATACATTATGTAAGAATTTGGTTATTGGGCTGGCCAGTTATGACCTAATATAATTTGCTATTGAAAAAAAAAATATAAAAAATAACATTGTATTAGAAACTTCTTTCTAACAAAAATAGTTACTTTCGACAACAAACTTGTGATCAAATAATAAAAACGGACCTGGGATTTTTAAAAATTCAAAGATTTGATTTGTCTGTAGAGTGAGAAACTAGAACATATTTTTTTACTCATTGTTATATGGATACAGATCCATGCTTTTTGGCCATTTAAATATCCAAAAATAAAGATTTATTTATAGATTGCACTAAGCTAAAAGAATAGTCTAAACCTTTCCACAATAGATGACAAAAAAAAAAAAAAAAAAACCTTTCCACAATATTTGAAACTCTTGAATTGCAAAAAAAAAATACATACTTTTACATTTCTAAAGATTAGTCAAGATTTCTATTTGTAGTTCTCCATTTACGTGTTAAATTATTGACGAAATCCACATAATTTGTAAATGACTAACCTAACAAATAATAACTTTGATTGAAACAAGATACACTATATTTTCCTTCTTTTGATAAAATCTCAAGTCCACTAAAGTTATTGAGTGTTGTAACTAAGCTCGTTAGATGAGCAATACCATCCACAAGTGTTATGCTGTTAGGATACTGTTGTTAATATCTGTAGAGTCGTATCTATTATTGTTATATTTGTTGTTGACATACTTTACCTATATCTTCTATATTTCAACTACCCTTGGGTTCTATGAAAATACATACTTCCAAAACCAAGTTCCTTAAATACTACGATATATATATATTGTCAAAAATACTACAATATATTTTATCTTTTATATTAAATATATATCTCAATTTATAGTTTCAAAAATATCTCAACACTACAAAAATCGGGATTTCCATAGCAGTTAACTATAGCATTTTAGTTTGATATATTATTGTTTACTTTTGCATAATATTTGAAATATTATAAACACTACATTATTTTGAACCATAAAATAATTTTCTCGCGCTTAATATTTGTGTTACCTATCGTTTTATAATAACATATTAGGATTGAAAACCGCTATGTATCGTATACCGGAAAATTTTTCCTTTTACCCACCTAAGTCATTTACCCGGCCGATTATATTGTATTTCGCTTCTCTTTTATAGGTGGTCAACTGGAAATCTTGATCTCGATCTCTAAATGTCCAATCTCTCCTTCAAGATCTATATTAATTTTTTTATCTATTTATTTTGGTCACTTTCTCTATCTATTTGGCGACTCTGCATTTTTTTTACGATATGCATGACATCGAATCTAAAGATATGAATCTGATATGATATTGGCCCGATGAAACAACCATATGAGGCATCAAGAAAATATGTTCATTTTTGAAGCGTATCTGCTCAATCAGGTTGTTAAAACACATCAAACTACTTTGAGAATATTCTCAGCTCAATGAAATATCACCTCAAAGAAGAATCAGATCAATCAAAGTTCATATGAATAAGGAATTGAATTTACAAATAAGGTGATTTCCAGTTTACCAAATTCAGACCACTGCGCATTAAATGACGAATGCAAACCAAACTACAACAAGTTAAGCTACAAACCGACTTGTTCTACACTTCTGGTTCAATAAAGAAGCCCATGTAGTTGGATTTGTTGTTGATAAGCTTAAAAGAAATCTTCTTGTTGAAAGATATTCTTTAGAGATAGCTTAAAGTGTAAGTTATCTTAGGATTATGAAAGAGTTGTTATATTTAGGAGTTATCTAAATATAATCATAGTTATTTTTCTTATTGTATTTTGTTTTAGTGTGTCTATATATTGATGTCAAAGTTGTAACATTAATCTAAGAGAGACAAATACATTGTTAAGCGTTTTTGGTTTTGAGCGATTTTCCAAAGCTTTTAATATAAAAAAGTGTTGTTCTTATTTGTCTTTAAGATTGCAATTTTCTTATTAAACTATATTTGGTATCAGAGCATTATAGTTTACTACGAGGAGACCGAGAATTGCATTGCATCTTGAGGTGTTCATCGAGTTAAGAGATTGAGAAGTCATGAGTGAATTGGTTGAGTCAAAACCAAAGGAAGGAGGATTATCTTCTCGTCTATACAATGTCCGATGTTAACGGCTACAAACTACACAGTTTGGTCCATGAGAATGAAGGTCTTATTTGAGGTGCATAGATTTTGGGATGCTATTGAAACAGGAACCGAAAGTGAGAAGGATAGCATGGCAAAAGCACTTCTATTTCAATCAATACTGGAATCCCTTATTTTACAAGTTGGTGATTTGAAAACACCAAAGGAAATTTGGGAAGCAATTAAGTCTAGACATGTTGGAGCCGAGAGGGTTATAGAGGCTATGATAACTACCTTAATGGTGGAATTTGAGAGATCGAAGATGAAGGAGATCGATACAATAGATAGTTTTGTCGGAAAGCTGTCCGAAATTACCTCTAAAACGGGTGCACTAGGTGAGACCATTGTAGAATCGAAAGTTGTGATGAAGTTACTAAATAGTTTACCTAGGAAAAAGTACATCAGAATCATAGCTGCTCTTGAAAAAGTCCTAGACTTAAAGAAAACAAGCTTTGAGGACACCGTAGAAAGGTTAAAAGCTTATGAAGAAAGGATTAGGGAGGAAGAGGAACATCTTGAACATGATGAGGGAAAGTTGATGTATATGGATCAGAAAGATGATAATGGTTATGGACGAGGTAGAGGGCAAGGTAGCGCGGACGAGGAAGAAGTAGAGGCCGAGGCCAAGGTAGTAACAATGGAGAAAAGAGAAAGGATTTTTCTCAAGTTATTTGTTATCGATGTGATAAGAAAGGACATTTTGCTAGTAAGTGTCCCGATTGTTTGTTTAAACTTCAAGAGGCTTATGAGAATGATAAGGATGAGGAGGAAGAGACTCAAGATAGTGATGATTTATTCATGCATGAAGTAGTGTTGCTAAACGAGAAAAACGTTGAGCCAAAGAAGTTTGAACAAACGATGACAAAATATGGTACTTAGATAATGGAGCTAGTAACCATATATCGGGTGTAAAAGATGTCTTATCTACCCTTGATGAGAAAATCTCAGGAAAAGTAAGGTTTGGAGATGATTCCCGGATTAATATTAGAGAAGGAGGTTCGATAAATTTTCTATGTACTAATGGAGATAAGAAAGTCTTAAACAACGTGTATTACATATCGGGTTTGTAAAGAAATATAGTTAGTCTTGGACAAACTACAGAATCGGGTTGTGAGATTAAGATTAAAGGAGAATATCTAAGTCTTCCACCAGTTCGAGGTACTGAACATTCCATTCATCTTCTTCTAGGTATAGCCCCGTAGTTTGTAGTATTCGTACCTTAGGAGGAATACTAATTACTAATAATAAATCGAAATTCTAATAAACAAAAATACATATGATGGAAGCAGTTTAAGTTCGACCATACCGTTACCCAAATGCTCAAAAATAAGAAATGGAACGACATGTCAAAACTCTTTTGGATGTTGGGTTGATTAATCTGAGTTATAGTCATTTCTTAAGTTTGGTGCTCTTTGTGCAAAAGAAGAATTATACTTGGTGATTTTCACATATTATCAAGCCCCAAACCCAGTGACAGTCCCTAATAAATTCACTACCTAGTCCCTTATCAACTATTAGATGAATTGCATGGTGCGATCATCTTTTCGAAGCTCGATTTGCAATTCATATATCACTAGATACGCATGGTGGTTCCTTATGTTCCTAAGACCATCTTTTACACCTTAGACGGTCATTTTGAGTTCTTGGTCATTCTCTTTGGGTTTACAAACACTAACGGCGCCAATATTGATACAAGGTTAATTATACCAATTTAACCTCTCGTGCGTATAGTATCAATGTAGCACTTAAGGATCAAATTCACGAAGACCAACAGTTTATACTATCAATCTCTAGAATGAACTTCTAAGAGAAATCGAATAAAGATGAAAATTAAACCAAACAATAAACAATGTGAAGTTAATAAATAAAAAGCAAAAACCATAAAGAATTCATCGTGAAACAAGAAATCAATTCAGGAAAAATATTCAGAACATTCATTTAACTAATTCTCAACTTAGATATAAAATTCTAACAAACCCACTGTCGTGGTGCCTACTACTATGTTTATCAACCTTGTGATCCTAATTGTCGTTGGTCCTAGAGATATAAACATGCTTTATTAATTTGGTCTAATAGGTCGACAATTAGCCTTAACATCAACTTTCATTGGTTAAAGACTATTTGCTCATATATGCTAGTTCAGGCATTGAATTAGCGTTTAGAAACTTAAACAACCTAAGATCATAGACTATGTGATCAGGCCAATCTAAGCATTACACGCAGCAAATTGGCAGAAAACACACAAGATCTAGCCCTATTTCTTCTTGATTCATTGAATCCCTAAATCCCTAGAAAATCCTAAACATGATTATGAAACTATTCAAACATAGAAGAAAGAACAAACAAAGAAGAAGAATAAATAAACATAATGATAAATTGAATTAAACTATAATTTGTTAAAAATCTTCTCCAAAGAGTTGTGGAGGACAAAATCTTCCCTTAAAGGTTACAAGAGCCAAAACCCATAGGTGGCTGTTGAATAAAAGTTAAGAGTTCCCCTAAAAAGTCTTAGAAACCTATTTTAAATAGGCTAAAAATGCGTATGAGACAAAATAAGGAAGATCTGGCTTTCTCGTGAATAAGGGTCAGATAGGTCGATCTTAGTACAGGTCGATCGATCTAGATCTTAGTAGGTCGATTCTTAGGTCGCCTGTGTAGGAACACAATTACTACAATTAGGGAAAATGATAATCTATGAAGAAATTACATGGAATAAATCGATTAGCATAATAAAAATTAATGTACCAATACAAAAATTAAGAATGAGATTTGGAGAGGCGAGACAAATCTCTTTTCTTAATACTGTAAACGCCCCGTAGTGTGACAGATGCATGACGTTCCGAATTCCAGGATACAAATGCTACTATTATTTCTTGCACAACTCAATAACATAATCTAACAAACTCTAAAATCATGTTGTATTCTCAGACTTAATAGAAGAGAAGGAGATCGAGAGGATTGTGATCTTATACTTGTTTCACCAGAAGATTGTTATCATTCATATGTTTTTTCCAATGAGAAGATGAATCACTTGGTTTATAATCAAATATTCAACATAATAATAAAGAGGAGTTATGAGAATTGTTTCTCAACATTTTAGTTATTTATTTCTCTTTGTCATAAATTCTTTGTTAAAATTCACAATTAAGAGAGATATAATTGTTTAATTTTTCAACATTGAGACTTAACTCTATTTCTCATTCAAACTTCCTTCAATTTTGACATGTAGTCATTTTGAAGTTCTAACAATCCCCCACATGAATATAAATGACTCTCTAGATATGATGGCTAGCTAGAAATAATCTACGTAGCTAGAGAAGACTCGACAAGACTTAGCTAGAAGACTTTTGAGTGTACAAGCAAAAAAATTCATTGTACCTGATATGGTAGCATTTTCAGCCTTGAACCACTCATTTATATAATTGTCGGATTTACTCGACCAGAAGGTAAACATGATGTCTTGAACCTCCCAAACTTTTGTGTAAATCTAATCAACAACTATTGCACAACTTCATTTTCTCATGGAACTAGGTTCTCTATTGTGTTCATTTTGGCCTTGAACATGCATGGTTAATCATAAGTGAACTTGGAGAATATACCTTACCTTCATTCTCCTAGAAACGGTCTCATTTCACACTCATTAGGTGATAATCCATTAGCTTCATTTTAAGAAGTATTCTGCAATACTTCAAATATATCTTAAAGCCATAAATATAAATCACTAAAAACGACACTTATCCTTTATACATATAGGAAGCATTGTACATCATCCTAGGAGCTGGGAAGAGATTAAAGTTTCTCAATGCATTTAGTAAATTAAGTTTGATTTAGTTCTCCCTTTGAACCTAGTTCTTGAGATCTCGAGTCACAAAAAGAAGGTTTTCCATCAAACTTCATCTTTAAATAATAGACTTAAACCCATTGCTCTTGATAATTTTACAATTTGATCTCTTAATAGCTTTGTTAGTAAATTGATGAGTTAGGTTGTCATTTGACTATTGACTTAATGTAATCTATTGTAATTATGTTTCTTGAGATCAAATATCTAACGGTTTTATGTTATCTTCTTAGAAGATTTACCATTTTTTGATAGCCATGTTGCTACCATAGTGTCTTCTTATAAGTAAAAAATATATAATATTTTTAACTTAGATACCAAAATATATACACTATTATTGTATGCATATTCAATGAAAATATAATCAACGATTTTAGGTCTGATTCTAACTATTTAGATAGTGATATAGTCATTCTTATGAGGCACCCCCACACTTTTCTTTTTCCTTTTTTCATCTTTTGTTTTTCTTTTTGGAAATCAAATAAATGAAACCATGTTTGATTAATCTTGTTTATTATTCAAAATAAGAGATGAAAAAAACTGATTACGTTCCTAAGAGTTATATCTGATTCAAACTACTTCACAAAATATTAGTTTTCGTTAGTACAATAAGCATAAACGAAAATTTACAGAATTGAGATTGTAGGAACGCAATTACTACAATTGGGGAAAGTGATAATTTATGAAGAAACTACATGGAATAAATCGATAAATATAATTAAAAAAAATGTATTATACCGATACAAGAATTAAGAATGAGATTTGCAGATACAAGACGAATCTCTTTCCTTAGCTCTATAAACATCGGTTAATAATTTAGCTCAAATTGATTTGACGAAAACTAATTATTCAGAAATTCACTCATCAGTAATATTTATCAAAAACGTACCGAACGAACTTTACACTCCTAATAACACACAGAAACACATTTATCACAAAGGAATGAGTTTTTCATCTCTCATTACATCAGTCCAATACAAAATCGAATCTAGGGTTCTATATTTCCTCTTAAACCCGAACCTGTCTACTTTTTCTCTCTTACCAAGAAGCTTATCCGGAAATCTAAACAGCACATCCAAGGAAACCCAATTAGCCAAATCCTCAATTTCTGTCTGAACAAGCTTCTCTTTGATCACAATCTCATCCCAAACATGTTTTCTCTCACCCATCTCTCTTCCAAACCAGAAACCTTCATCAAACATAGTTGTTTCATTAACTTTTACCCCAAGTTTTCTCCCAATGTCTGGCCAAACTTCCTTCCAAGTAAACCCTACTCCATTAATGGCGTTAAAGGCTTCACCTTTCTCGAGTACCCTTCCGCTTGTTGCAGCGAATATATGCTGTTCTGCTACTAAGTTCGAATCAGAGCCATCAATGTAAAACTCTTCCCAACATTCTCTTGTCCCTCCAAACACAAAAGGAAGATTCAAATACTTACATATGGCTCCATAAACACAAATACTTCCCATGAAATTGTACAGAGTTCTTGTAGAGCTTCCCATAAGCAAACCAGGTCTTTGAACTGACCAAACCACAGAATTACCAGACATCTTTTCCTTGAGCATATCCTCCAAAACATAATAGAAGTTTTTCCCAGAGCTCTTTCTTGGACACTCTTCGCTGTAACACAAACTCGAATCTTCTCGGCGAGACAGAGTCTCTTCAACCAGAGACACGTAATGCTTCATCCCCGTTTGAAGCGAAAAATGTTTTAACTTCTTAGCGTTTGGGAGAATCGCGTCCAAAGCGTTTATCAGCATCGTCTTGTTCTGGACGCAACACTCGTCACTATCCAATGGATACTCACCAGACCACGTGACCCAAAATACGTGACTCACGATGTCACGTAATGGAGACAATCTCTGTTTAGTCTCTGATGCGTTAAGCAGATCGCACGAGATGAAATTGTACATGTTCTTCGTCATTGAACAAATCTCCGGTTTTCGCGCAACGCCATAGACTCTCCATCTGGTTTTCTCCGTTAATAGCCTACTCACAAGCTCTCGACCGACAAGTCCAGTGACTCCAAAAATCAACGCGACGTTCTCGTCTACTTCGTTGCCATTTTCAGACCCCATTATCACAATTAGAGAGTTTTTGAAATTTGAATGCTATCTATTGAGCTTCTCAATGTTGAGCAAACGACATTGAGTAAAGAGAAAGAGTTTGTGGGACTGATTCAACGGATTATCAGAGAGTTTCAAGACTCGATGCATAGCTGTGTTTTAAAGGCTATGTTAGAAATAGAATATCCAAGCAAGTTGCTTTGGAAACAGCTACGATTTAGCGTACCAAAGCATAAGTTTTTAATATTGTAATAAATTAAAGTCAACAGTGCTTAGAGTTTCATGTTATACTTGGACAACTTTACGAGGAAATGAAGTTAAAAATCCAATATTTTATAGTATTATTTTTATTTTCTAATACGTAAGCATTGTTGCTTGATTTTAACATTCTATAGTAATCATAATTAAGCATAGAAAAATTTATAAAGACGTTAAATATGAATTTAATATGCGGATTTGGAATGTGTTTTACGAAAGCTACACTTGTTATAGTTTTTAAAATGAATCATCGTGTACAGAATTTTGTCTTACTTCTCAATTGGACGGTCAAGATTGCGAGGAGCAGACTCTGTGGTTCTTAGACTACCTCCATTAAAAAAATGGTTAAATACACATTTTGAGTATTTTAGTGATTGGAGGTGCTCTTAAAGTTTTTAATAGGATTCTAAATTATTATTTAATATAAATAATAGGTTTGTAAAAGTACTCTGATTAAGAGCGGGTTCTCAATGCTCTATTTTAAAAACTGGTTCTTCATTTTTTACACTACTTTTGATTTAAATAAATATATTTAATTGCTAAAAAACTCTATTTAGAAACCCATTAAAGATATGACCTTACTTTCTAGCCAGGTTTTTAAATATACTTGTCTTCAAGTTGGTCTTTTGTTTATTTTAAGTAAGTCTTACCGGTCAAAGGCGAATATGAACTGACAATGAATCCACTAGTGGTGATTGTTCCACTATCCAAACCAATCTCAGATCTAACTGTCATTCTTATGCAGTCACAAAGTGAATAACAAGCAAATTTGTATAATACATACATAGTGGAATCTTGAAACCACAAAATGAAGTCAAATTCCAGATGTCTAAATCATTAGTCAAAATTATTTAATCATCAGAAAGACTCAGGCTGGACGTGTTATTAGTGCCGGAGGAATTATTTGGACCACCTTAAGCGAATTAAAAAATTATGCTCTTTTATTAAAAATTAAATATGATATAAAAAACATATATTAAAATTAGATAATACAATTTCATAAACTGTTTATAACAAGAAAAAAAATTTAAAATTATTGAAATACAACTCTTTTTGCATTTTTTCCTTGCAAAATTAGTCATTAAACTTGAATAGTCAAGTTTTTCAACTATAGTTGTCTCAATCGACAACAAAGCCAACTCATTCAATCTCTCTTGTGACATGGTAGACCGCAAATAATTTTTTATGAGCTTCAACTTTGAAAAACTTCTTTCAGCGGTGGCGACTGATACCAGAATAGTCAATAATATGTGATAAGCAACTTCAGTGTTCTGATAACAATTCTCCATCTTTTTCAAAAAATCAAGCACTTCAATAGGCTTCTGAACTTCCATTGGTAAAGATTCTCGGACAATCTTTAATTCCATAAACAAATCATCACCAAAAATGTCTCAATGTGTACCATTCTTTAAAGAAGCTTCCAAGTTCAAACATGATGCTTTCAAACTGTCCGCACTTGCGGCTGATAGTCTTTTAAAATCAAACACAAACCCAAAAGTTTGTTCATACCTTTGGAATTGTTCAAACATGGATTCTAGAGAAACTAGAGCTTGATCAATGATTGTGTTGAAGTAATCAATCCTGAAGCACTCCTCCGGTGATAATAACACATTTTCATCAACAATCTTTGTGTATTCATCATAGTGTCTTCATCATGTGAAACTTCATGTTCTTTCAGCCTTTTCGACAAGTTTCTCCAATCATTATACCCTGTGGTTGTCAAGTTACCACCACCTTTTTCATGCTTAAATAACTTGTAGCAGAAACAAAAATCTTTATCCAAAGCTTTTAAGTATATCAACCATCACCTGTCTTTTTTTTCTCCGTTTACCATGTCTCTTGTGTAGAATGCATGCGAAAAATGCCTACCAAGATTGTCTTTCGAAAACTGATAATGACTTGATAGTCTTATCATAGCACCCTTTTGAACCAACAAATCCCTCAATCTCATATCAACGTTTTCCCAATTACCCGGATCAGAAATATTTTTCTCTTGCTGTTCTTTTTCCTCTTCACCTTGATTTTCAGTCTCATCTTGATGAGTCTCTTTACATTCATCTAAATTTTGAAGCTCACTATTCTGACCAATATCATCTACATGCTCATCTTCATTTTCTTCTCTTTGAGTAGCTAAATTCTCAAGTTCGGTACTCTTAACTTTCTTTACATACCTGAACATAGGACCTTCTAGTGACTTGATGTATGCTTCTTGTTTCTTCTTCTTATTTCTGTTTTCAGCTCCCGATGGTTGGCTCTTTTTTATTCTACATGGTTTGCTTTTGCTTACTCCCGACGGTGGCATTTTGTTTTGCTTTTGCGGTTCTCTGCACACACATGTCTGCACAGAAACAAAAATCAAATTTAATAATCCACCTATCCAAAAGAGCAAAACTTCAAGCACAGAAAAACGATTATGTGTAAACCTGATACAATAGCAATATAGCATCATCAGTTGTCTAAATAGCAGATAGCGACATAAGCTATTTTGGCTTTAGTGCCCAACACTGTTAGTGTTGTGCTTGACCAAGTCACCACTCACCAAGATAACTAAATAAAAACTTAAAGTATTTTCTTTGATTCTTTTATAAATAATTTACTATTGTTTATTCCTCTAATATCAAATCTATGATCAATTGATCACACATCTTCTTCTTTCTAATTAAGTAATAACTAATGTATCACTACACATACTAACATACATACCTTTTTACGAAAATTTGAAGATAATGATCAATTGATAATTGATGAATTTGCTGAAGGAACTAAAAAAAGAGTTGAATTCTGTAACTAAAAACTATGAAGAAGGAGAAGGTGAAAGAATAATTTGTATCAAGAAGTCAAGAGCAAGAGGAGATCTTTCACGAGAGAGTCGTCGACTATTCATCTTTCTTAGGTTTAATTAAATTGTTTTCTAACATAAGATTTAGCAATTATTAAGAAGTCATCTAACAATTATTTTATCTAAAAAACCCAACTAATATTATTCTTACTTAAGGAGACCTACAAATTAAAGTTTATCCATATTAATAGATATATATATATATAACTAATATTAATAGATTAAACTTGGACCATGTTTTGTGGTAGACCTACACATTTCTTTCAACTCTCTCTCTCTCCATTTTTATATACATTGAATAGTAGACCCACTTTCATCTTTTAGAAACATTTCAGTATTAATATTCATTTAAAGAATAGTACCTTCGGTATGTGGAATTGTGAAAGTCTATTAACAAAAAGTGGGAAAACGGATGAGTCCCAACTTAACTTTTTTCACCCTCTATTTGGAATTGTGATAGTACATCGTATTTATACGGGTCGATGAATTATCTCTCCCCTCTATTTATTTGTTTCTCACTTTTTATAAAAAGACTTTCGAGTTCTTTATTTTCTGCCATTAACTTTTTTTTCTGAGTAATAATACGTTTGTAATTAAACAATTAAAACATTTACTGTGTTTTGTTCAGCGTTTAAAAAGTGTGTTTAGTTCCAAAACGGCGTCGTTTAGCACCAATGGATTTTGCTAATCCACAAAGCCTAAACAACGTCATTTTGATTTAATCGTTTTGGGCCTAATCCCAAATTATGGGTTCCTCGCCTTTAGCTTTGTTTCTTCTCGCGATAATGAGTTCTTGACATCTTCATTTTATTCATTGGGTTCCACACGTTCAGTTCGACGGGAAGCTCCTGCTTGTGTGCCGATATTGTGCTGGTATGGTGAGAGAATCATGACACTCACATCGAAGACGCCTGAAAACCCGTGTAAGAGATTCTACAGATGCTCAGTTGCAGTGAAGGTAATTCATCCAATTTCTTTACTAATTGTTTAAAATTTGAGATTGGAGTGGTAAATTGGTTATGTGTGTGATAGAGAGAAAAGGAAGAACACTTGTTTAAGTGGGTTGATGAAGCTTTTCTAGAGGAACTGAAGCTTGTCGAAGAAGAATGCACCAAATTATGTGACGATGTCGATGATTTGAGGAAGGACATGATTGAAGAGATCAAGATTCAGAAGAAAAATATGTGAGAAGATGAACAAAGAACTCACAAATGCAAATGAGTATATGTTGGAACTGAAGTATTCTACATTAAAGACAATTGGTGTATTTGTTGTAGTTCTAAGCTTAGTAGTTTGGGTGTATTGTCTTTGAACACAATTGGACATAACTCAATTTTAAAACAGAATTATTTTCATGCAATAAAAAACCAGACAAGAAGCATACCTCAACGAACATCTTAGCTTTCTTTTCTTTCTTCACTTTCACCTTCGGAAACATCTTACACCCAACTGCATTATGACCTGCTTCCTTACACTTCTTACAGTGCATAATCCTTCATTTTCTTCTCAACTTTTGTAACCCATCTTCTCAGCTTCTAACTTCTCATATGTCGACAACCTAACCTTCATATCCTTACTAACCACTGGATCTTCATCTTCATTAGAGCTATATGGGATTTCATTCCTAGGAATTCTTAACTCATCAAACCAATTACTTACATCTTCCTCAATTTCATATTGAAACCTCTCCATGATGTCTTCTTCATCTTCATCACTATCACTGCCTTCTGCATTCTCAATATTAACTTCTTCACTACCATTGTTGACTTCTGCATTCTCGACTTTACTTTCTGCATTGTCGGACTTTACTTTCTCCATGGGCTAAGAAAAATTTTATGGATCATTTGGGACTGTTTGTTGTTCCTCCAAGCTCTGCTTACAAGAAGTTATAGTCGAAAACCCCCAATTCCACATATTCTACACCAAATCAAAGGTTTCTCGCGAGAAGAAACAAAGCTAAAGGCGAGGAACCCTAATTTGGGATTATGCCCAAATCGATTAAATCAAAACGATGTTGTTTAGGCTTTGTGGATTAGCAAAATTCATTGGTGCTAAATGACGCCGTTTTGGAACTAAATGCACTTTTTAAACGTTGAACAATATACAGTAAACGTTTTTGATTGTTTAATTACAACCATATTATTACACATAAAAAAAAGTTAATGGCAGCAAATAAAAAGCCCGAAAGTCTATGTATAAAAAGTGAGAAATGAATAAGTAGAAGGGACAATAATTCGTCGACCCTATTTATACAAGAAGTACTAAAAATTTAAAAGTATATATGAATTAAAACAAACATGGCTAAACCCTTCATCCACCAGATAATTTTTTTAGTCAATTAGCAACATTTTTTTAAAAAACTGTTTAGTTGACAGATAGCACAAAATAAAAAATGTCAATTTCAAATCAAATTTTTTGTAGTGTGCCGAAATCCACACAAACTAAATTATTTGTTAAATATTTTTCAAATCGTTTAATCAATATTTGTATGGTAATGATATTGTGTTGGCCTAGTTATTAAAACAACGCCAACTGAAAATAGGTAAAGACACGTTTTTATAATTATTAAAACAACACTATTAGTTATAAATATTAAATAATATGGATTTATGTCAATCACATATTTCAAGTTAACTGTATTCCAATGGAATGATAAAATTTCTAAATTGACTAAAATTAATAATAGTCAAAAAGCAAACACTTTAAAACACAGTTTAGTTTGTGTAAAAATCAGCATTGTAAAAAGTATAGTTTGAAACTGGTTTTTTCAAACTACATAACAAGTCGGTTGTTGATTAAATGGTGTTAAACGGAGAGTTTTCTAGGACAGTTTGTTACAATGGTATACTCACTTTACAAATTTTCAAAACATCAGAGATAGAATCTCCTATCTGCAATAATAGAAACGAGATTTTAAAACCAATAGGCTAACTAACAAAAAAATAACAAAGAGTTAACGGTTGACTAACGGAATAACTGTCGAAAAAGGTTTCAACTATATTTATTTTAGTTCATGTCTACTTTTAAAAAAAATTGATACTTATAAGATGAATATCAGATTTATATATGAAATGCCACAACAAAAAGGGTCAATTGGAGTTCGGCAGTTTTCACAACAAAAATGCTAATTAGTGAATTTCGGTATGTATAGAGGCGACTACATGCTGTTTTTAAGAGTTAGTTTTAAGTAGCTTGGTGGAAAACGAAATTATAACAACATGAAATTTCAGCTTCTATGTTGCAAACGCCAAACAGACGAAGTGTGCTTGAGGAATATGTCAAAGATAAGAAAACATAAATGCCTTTGTTTCTGTTCGAGTCTAAAGTTATTATGATTGGTAATTGTTTTCGTTGATTTTGAAAAGCAATATTTTTATAAGATATTGAAATTAAACCATTATATTCTAGTAATTTTTTTACTCATTTGAGTCTTTTATAATAAATTTTAATATAATATTATATTACTTACATAATCTTATTTTAGTTTTATTATATAAAATTTAAATAAAATAATATTAATATATATATATATAATTTATGCTTTATGAAATTTGAAAGATAGATAATTTATTTTATGATTATATAGATACATTAAAATCAAGAAAATATATATATTTAAACTAGTTAATAAACATTTATAATCATTGGAGATTTGATTTACTAAAATTTTTTTAGAGTTAATCATATTGTGACATGTATATATAAGAAAGTCTCTTAACAATTTCTCAAAATCTCTCATTTCGAGAATTTTTTTTTTGCCAACCGGAATTTTATTGATCAAGAATTATCAGTCATTACATTGGAGTTTAAGAATTGCGGACAAATATTATAAAGCTGCCAAAGAATATTACGATCAACTAAAATTCGTTTACTAAGAACATAGCATTTGCTTCACGTTTACTCAAAAAATTTCATATTGTAGACCGGCATAGCATATGCAATTGCCTTTCTCAATGTCTCTTTTCTGGCCTTTGATAAAATCTTATTCTGCCAGCCTTGTAAGTTATGTGAGACTTGATCCTTGATATAATTAAACTAGGCTCGGCGTCCACGACCAATATATCTGATTTGTAAAGTATCTTTGACGTGTTTTTTGAGATACTGATATACCTCATTTATACCGACTTATATCTTACTAATTCATATGTTTTCTTTAATCTTTGTCGTGTTTTTAGAGTCTTTTCAGGTACAAAACGCAAGGATACTTTGGATTCCACATGCTGAGCAAGAATGGAACTTCACTTTGGATTTTTCCACTATGAGCTAAACGATCGATCGAGCAGTACCACGATCGATCGATCGCAACTTTAGAAAAATGAAAACTGCGCTCGATCCAATGACCGACTCCTCACGCCTGATGCGATCGACCCCAATTCGTCTATGCCATGCGCACGATCCATTGCACGACCAAGCACTCATAGATCGATCAAGCATTTTGAGGAGAAGTTGTGCACGATCCTTTGCACGATATAGAAGCTTCAGGATCGAATAAAGAAAGGTTGATCGATCGAGCAGTCCAAGGATCGATCGATCCAAAACTCTGCGAAGCGAAAAGGGAATTTCCTTATTTCGTACCAGTTTGGTTTACTCTATATATTAGGTTAAAAAACATGTTTTTAAGGGGGCTTTTACAGAGAAAAAAGAGGGGCAGACTCTGATTGTAACATAGAGGAGAAGGATTAAGATCTCTACATCTTTGGAGAAGATTTATGAACCTCTATTGCATCTACTCTGAGTTTCGAATGAATTTCTTTACAATAGCTTGCTTGTTCTCTATTTCCATGTCTGACTAGTTCATAGTCAAGTCTAGGGTATTCTAAGGATCTTAAGGGAATTGGGATGAGGAACAAATAGGTCTCAATTATAGAATCTCAACATAGAAACATTGTTAATGCTGAATGAATTTCTTTGCAATAGCTTGTTTGTTCTATATTTCCATGTATGAGTAGTTCATAGTCAAGTCTAGAGTATTCTAAGGATCTTACAGGAATTGGGATGAGGAACAAATAGGTCTCAATTATAGAATCTCAACCTAGAAACATTGTTAGTGTTGAATGAATTTCTTTACAATAGCTTGCTTGTTCTCTATTTCCATGTATGAGTAGTTCATAGTCAAGTCTAGGGTATTCTAAGGATCTTAAAGGAATTGGGATGAGGAACAAATAGGTCTCAATTATAGAATCTCAACCTAGAAACATGGTTAATGCTGAATGAATTTCTTTACAATAGCTTGCTTGTTCTCTATTTCCATGTCTGAGTAGTTCATAGTCAAGTCTAGGGTATTATAAGGATCTTAAAGGAATTGAGATGAGGAACAAATATATCTCAATTATAGAATCTCAACCTAGAAACATGGTTAAATGCTTAGGTTAGAGTAGCTAGCTAATCTATGATCTCAGGTTACTTATTATCCCAAAAGTTTAATAAGAACCATAACCTTTCTAGGTAAGCAACATCTTCACTACCAACGAGAGTTGATGCTAGGTTGGGTTGTGGACACTTAGGAACAGTTAATACTGCATGGTTAGAATCCCATAACCAACGAGAGTTATGACCTCTAGGATCTAAGCATAGTGATTATCGCTGCGAGAGTAGGTTAGTCAATTGTTATTTCTTAGTCGAGAACGAAACTGATCTTGCCTAGATAGATTTCTCATCCTACCCTTGATTTCCTTATGAATCCCTTAGACTTGATACTCTAGATATTGTTTACACTAAATTTTCAAATTACACTCGATTACACTCAAAACATCCATCGACTTAGCTCTAGTTAAATAATCAAATCATTAGTGTGGTAAATGGTCTTCGTGGATTCGATCCCTAAATATTATTACGTTTGTTGTGCACTTGCAGTAGGATATAGGGTTAGAACTCGTAGTATCAAGTTTTTGGCGCCGTTGTCGGGGACCAATAACAGTATCTTTCGATTATTTATTGAGTTAGAGATTGAGACACCTTCGTTTACCTTTTGTTTTTATTTCTTTGTTTTGTTTTTTTCAGGTATTGATTCTAAAATGACTGAAGGAGAAGAAAGCGTAGCCTATTTTACAAGCCATGAAGCTACGTTAGAACAATTAAGGCGCGGGATTGAAGAGCTGAAACGAAAGAGACGCTAGAATAGAACATATGCCAAGAAGGGTCATCGGTGAAATAGAATCGCCTCACCACTATTATCAGTGTCGATCTGCGAATTCTGTTAGCTTACCAGAGGGTTGCATTGAGCATGAGTTGAGCCCTCCTTTGATAGCATTGGTTAGACAGATTACCTTTCACAGTTTCCCTGCTGAAAATCCTATAGATCATCTTGAAAACTTTGAGGAAATCTGCAGTACAACCGCACGTAAAGGAATCCCTGAGGACTATGCCAAGTGCAAACTTTTCAAATTTTCTTTGAAAGGAAAGAGAACCAAATGGCTCCAGTCTCTGCCAGCAGGGTCGTTAACCTCATGGGAACAAGTTAGAAACAAGTTTCTGGATCACTTCTTTACCAAAGAAAAGACTGCTAAGTTGAAGAACCAAATCTCAAATTTCCATCAAAGATACGATAAGTCTTTTGGAGAAGTGTGGGATAGGTTTGAAAGGATATAGAAGAGATTGCCCACACCATGGTTTCAGCGATGAACAAGTTCTGAACTCTTTCTATAGTGGACTGAGTTGGAGTTTTAAGAAGCTACTTAATGCTTCAAGCAGGGGAGATTTCACTACAAACACTAGTGAGAGCGCTTTTCAGCTGATTGAGAATTTCGCTGTGAGTACAGGGGATTTACGTGATCACGGAGAATATTCACCTGAGATGGACAGAATCACAGGGATAGGTGAGAAGCTAGATCAGTTTATAGCTTCAAGTGAGTTTAGGATGAAATCTGTTAACCCTCACCCATCACAGAAGAAATCAATCCTTCAGGATCATCAATCGGAAGTACTTTACACCGAGCAAAAGACTACATCAAATCCCACTCTTTCATCTAATGACGAGATTAAAGCTTTATTGGAGCAGGTCATTCAGGGTTAACCTAGGACTACATCCGAAATCAATAATCAGATGGGAGTTATGTACTCAGAGTTGAGTTCCAGGATTGATTATTTTATGTCTAAGGTGGAGAACACGACCTCCCTTCTGGCTGCGAATGATGATCATCAAGATTGTGATGCTGTTATGTTGAGAAGTGGTAGGGAACTTGAAGCAAACCTCTGAAAACCGAGATAAGAGAAAGTATTAGTCGATGTTGAGGATGATAGAGCTAAAGAGGTTTGTGAGGAAACGGTCACACCTACGCCGATACCAGAGCCGTCAGTAGTACCTGAGAGATCTTACATTCTGGTACCACCATACCCTGTCCCACCGAACCAAAAAGGATTTAGAGAACGCCAAATGTAAGGAGTTGTTCCTCAGATTTGTCTATTCGGTTGCCTTATGTTGATGTTTTGCAGATGATATCTTCACTTAAGAGCTATGTTAAAAGCCTAGTGACGAATAAGTTCATAGGAGAAGATAGGGTGATGATGATCACGCAGGATTGCAGTTCCAGACTTCAAAATCGTTTTCCTAAGAAAGAAGAAGATCCTGGATGATTTGTACTTTCAGTTCGGATAGGTTATGTCACTTTTGAGCGTTTGTTGTGTGATCTAGGCTCAAGTGTAAACCTAATGCCATATTCTCTAGCATTGAGGTTAGGATTCTCGAACTTCAAGCAAAACCAAGATCTCTCTTATCTTTGCAGACCGTTCAGTGAAATATCCAGTCGGTACTCTCGAGGATCTTGATGTTGATGTTGGGAACACATTAGCACCAACCGATTTTATGGTGATGAAGCTAGACGAGGAACCTAAGGATCCTGTCATCTTAGGTCGACCTTTTCTCTGTACCGTAGGTGCTATGATTGATGTCAGGAATGATAGAATAAACCTACAGCTAGGGGGTATGAAGATGAAATTTGAGATGGATAGGATGCTGAAGAAACCAATGTTAAATGGCATGACCTTCTCTGTCGACACTTCTGAAGAAATTTCAGAAGAATTGAATGAAGAGGTATACGTAGAGGACCCTCTTGAGCTTGCGCTTACAAGAATAGAGTCGGAATGTGGGTTTGCTAACGATGAAGCAGCAATTTACATCAGAATGTTGGATTCATGAAAGCAGATTGAGGAAATGATATTTTATGCAGTTTTAGACCCTCCAAAACCATTTGTACCCTCAACTTTGACAGACCCTTGGAGTGAGTTAAAAGCTCCCAAAGTCGAGCTTAAGACTCTCCCAGCAGGATTAAGGTATGTATTTCTCGGTCCTAATTCTATCTATCCTGTAATCGTTAATGCTAAGTTGATAGGTTCTGAATTAGAGACGCTTATTAGAGAACTTCGAAAGTACTGTAGGGCTATGGGTTACTCATTAGATGATATCCCTGGTATTTCACCCGAGTTATGCATGCATAGGATACATCTGATCGATGAGTCTAAGAGTTTTATAGAGAACCAAATAAGGTTGAATCCAAATCTGAAAGAAGTTGTCAAGAAAGAGATAATGAAATTGTTAGAAGCATGGATCATATATCCTATATTCGATAGTAATTGGGTTAGCCTGGTCCATGTCGTACCTTAGAAATGAGGAATTACTGTAGTCAAGAATGAGGATAATGAATTAATACCTACCATAATTGTCACATGTTAGGATGTGTATTGAATCATGACTTTAATTTTCTCTACTAAGAAGGACCATTTCCCTATGCCCTTCACGGATCAAATGCTTGAGAGATTGGCTAACCACTCTTACTACTGCTTTTTAGATGGTTATTCAGGGTTCTTTCAGATCCCCATTCACCCAGACGATCAGGAAAATACGACTTTCACATGTCTTTATGTTACATTTGCATATCACAAAATGCCATTTGGGTTATGCAATGCTCCTGTCACTTTTCAAAGATGCATGATGTCGATTTTCACTGATATGATTGAGGATATTATGGAAGTTTTTATGGATGACTTTTCTTTGTATGGTTCTTCTTTCTCTGGTTGTCTTTCTAACCTTTGCAAGGTTCTCCAATGTTGTCAAGACAAACATCTAGTGCTAAATTAGGAGAAGTGTTATTTTATGGTTACAAAAGGGATTGTACTCGGTCACAAAATATCAGGTAAAGGAATCAAGGTTGACAAGGCGAAGATTGAAGTGATGACAAACTTGAAATCACCAACCACAGTCAAGGAAATCTGAAGTTTTCTCGGTAATGCCGGTTTCTAAAAGAGGTTTATTAAGGATTTTTCGAAGATAGCCATACCACTCACTCAATTGTTATGCAAGGACGTTAAGTTTGAGTTTACCAAAGAATGCGAGGAAGCCTTTCTGACCATGAAAGGAGTTTTAGTTAGTGCACCGATAGTTCAGTCACCGGATTGGGAACTACCTTTTGAGATTATGTGTGATGCAAGTGATTACGCAGTTGGAGCTGTTTTGGGGCAGAAAATGGACAAGAAGTTGCATGTAATCTACTATGCTACCCGAACACTCGATGATGCTCAACGAAAGTATGCAACTATAGAAAATGAACTTTTGGCTATCGTTTTTGCCTTTGAGAAGTTCAGATCTTATCTTGTCGGTTCTAAGGTGATTGTACACACAGATCATGCTGCTCTTAAATATCTCCCTTTCCAAGAAGGATGTTAAACCTAGGTTGCTTCGTTAGGTGCTGTAACTGCAAGAGTTTGATCTTGAGATCAAGGACAAAAAAATTCATAGACAATGGAGTCGCAGACCACCTTTCGAGACTGTGAATTAACGATTCCGTTCTGATTGATGATAGCCTGCGGGAAGAACAAGTTTATCGTATACTACAACTCGAGAATTTACAAAGAACGAACAAAGGCCGCTCATGATAAACGTATCCTTAACAGGAGTTTTGCTCCTAATGATAAAGTTCTTTTGTTTAACTCCCGTTTAAAAATTTTTCCTGGAAAGCTTAGATCAAGATGGTCCAGTCATTTCACCATCAAGAAAGTCAGACCGTATGGAGCTGTGGTTCTGCTAAATAAACAGGGAGAAGAATTTGTAGTAAATGTACAGCGCCTTAAACCATATTTTGGCTCCCCCGACAAACTCAATGAAGAATTCATCTCTTTGACTTATATAACTACCGCATAGCGTCCTTCTTAGTGGGAGGAAACCCACCAATAGGTTAGTTTGCTTTATTTTTTGTTGGTTTTGAGTCAAAGTTGTCTTTTGTTTTCAAGAAACTGATACAAGAGTATGGCCCGATCGATCCACACGAAGATCGATCATGCAACAGGAGATGAGGAAAGCCGCACGATCCTCCGATCGACCAAAGGACAAAACTCGATCGATCGATAGCCCAGTTGTGTTTGCACACGATCCATTGATCAACCGTGACGTTATGCCCGATCGATTTTCTACTTGCGCACGATCTATTGACCGAACTTAGATCGTTTCATCCCTCGATTCTCATAGATCGATCGATCTAGGAGAGCTCAATCGATCCATACCTCCAGATACGTTTTCAAATTTGAGAACAATTTTCAATTACTTCTTTTGCTTCCTTTCATTCTTCCTCTCACTAATATTCACACCGAGACGGTGTGAAGTAAGTCTGGAGGAAAACCATTTGTTTGCTAATGAAGTTTCTCTCTTTTGTTTTGCTTTTGAGTCTAACATTGTTTTAGATAAGCTTTTGTCGGTTAAGGGATTATGATTTCTGAGGAATGGTACATTTTGTAGAAATTTAAGCTATCATTTGTCTGATTTCTGATGAGCATTGTTGACTATTAGAAAACCCAGAGATATATCAGCTGTTCGTTTTAAAACCACTTCTTCTCGATTGTTTCGAAAATCCGGTATCAACCTCAAACTTAACTTGATTTAATTTCCTTTTCTAGAGGGTTGGTATACATTAGATCGGATTATCAATCTCACTTTGAGAACCTTCCCAAAAAGTTTGGTTTCCTTTTCTCAAAGCTTCTTACACTTTAAATTTATACAATCGAAGTAAGCCTAGGGTAAAAGTTTCTCAATGACGCTGCTTGTTTTTAAGGTAAATTGTACAGTTCTGAGGACACATCCAAGGACATAATCTTTTTCACCTTACTAACTCGCTTACTGAGAGAAACTCCAATGAAACTACTCGCATTACACACCTTTGAAATTGCAAGAGGAAAAATTGCCGATAAAAAGAAAATACAATGATATCCTAGAAAAGAAGGGAGAACTCGATTTTAAAAGAAAAGAATAAGAGGAAAAGAACCACAACATGGTGGGTACTTAGTGTTGGGAATGAGTCCATGTATCTTTTTGATCGATATTCTCTGGATAAGGCCGCACTTAAACTCATAAGAGGTTGGTGTCATGATCTAGAACTTTTGGGTCTGATTTTGGAGTTAGGATGGACTAGTTGTTAAGTCTGGGGAAGTATAAGGTGGTCTCTCTCTCGTCGAATGAATCGAGTGTTCTTTGATCA
Source organism: Lepidium sativum (assembly GCA_023374145.1). Taxonomy (NCBI): domain Eukaryota; kingdom Viridiplantae; phylum Streptophyta; class Magnoliopsida; order Brassicales; family Brassicaceae; genus Lepidium; species Lepidium sativum. Next base: position 6,014 of record JAKUCM010006871.1, on the reverse strand, counting down.
GGTTCTGAGATGTTAAATTCCTATGATGAATGAGTTCTTGAGTTTGTATCTTCATGTTGGATCCTAGAGTACTTGCTTGAGGACAAGAAAAAATTCAAGTCTGGGGGAATTGATATACCTCATTTATACCGACTTATAGCTTACTAATTCATATGTTTTCTTTAGTCTTTGTCGTGGTTTTAGAGTCTTTTCAGCTACAAAACGCAAGGATACTTTGGATTCCACATGCTGAGCAAAAATGGAGGTTGACTTTGGATTTTTCCACTATGAGCTAAACGATCGATCGATCAGTACCACGATCGATCGATCGCAACTTTAGATAAGGGAAAACTGCGCTCGATCCAATGACCGACTCCTCACGCCTGACGCGATTGACCCCATTCGTCTATGCCATGCGCACGATCCATTGCATGTCCAAGCACTCGTAGATCAATCGAGCCATTTGAGGAGAAGTTGTGCATGATCCTTTGCACGATATGGAAGCTTCACGATCGAATGAAGAAAGGTTGATCGATTGAGCAGTCCAAGGATCGATCGATCCAAGACTCTGCGAAGCGAAAAGAGAATTTCCTTATTTCGTACCAGTTTGGTTTACTCTATATAGTAGGTTAAAAACACTTTTTTAAGGGGGCTTTTACAGAGAGAAAAAAGCGGCAGACTCTGATTGTAACCTAGAGGAGAAGGATTAAGATCTCTACATCTTTAGAGAAGATTTCTGAACCTCTATTGCATATATTCTGAGTTTTGAATGAATTTCTTTACAATAGCTTGCTTGTTCTCTATTTCCATGTCTGAGTAGTTCATAGTCAAGTCTAGGGTATTCTCAGGATCTTAAAGGAACTAGGATGAGGAACAAATAGGTCTCAATTATAGAATCTCAACCTAGAAACATGGTTAATGCTTAGGTTAGAGTAGCTAGCTAATCTATGATCTCAGGTTACTTATTATCCCATAAGTTTAATAAAAACCATAACTTTTCTAGGTAAGCAACACCTTCACTACCAATGAGAGTTGATGCTAGGTTGGGTTGTGGACACTTAGGAACCGTTAATACTGCATGGTTAGAATCCCATAACCAACGAGAGTTATGACCTCTAGGATCTAAGCATAGTGATTATCGATGCGAGAGTAGGTTAGTCAATTGTTATTTCTTAGTCGAGAACGAAACTGATCTTGCCTAGATAGATTCCTCATCCTACCCTTGATTTCCTTATGTATCCCTTAGACTTGATACTCTAGATATTGTTTACATTAAATTTTCAAATTACACTCGATTGCACTCAAAACATCCATCGACTTAGCTCTAGTTAAATAATCAAATCGTTAGTGTGGCAATTGGTCTTCGTGGATTTGATCCTTAAATACTATTATGTTTGTTGTGCACTTGCAGTAGGATATAGGGTTAAAATTCGTAGTATCATATACACCCGAGAACTCAAAGTTATTGTGGATTTGTCGTTGTTAATTAATTGGCTTGATGTGTTAGTATAGCTATGAAAGACGAGTTTGAGAGGGTTGCTATTTGTAACAGCCACTCTTGTGAAGGATAAAGAGTCATCCGCAAAACATAAGTGTGTCAAGCCATGTTTAAAAAACTTGCCCATGAGTCGATTAATTTTTTATATACATGTTAAGCAGTGACCAACCGAGTCGATTAATACTTATAAAGTTGTTAAAATTGGCTATTCGATTAATTCCCATGTAATTCAAATAATTTCTATCTATACCGATTATATCCGAATCATTTCTGTATAATATAACTGATATTATATTTTTAAAAATTATTGAATTTTTTAATAAAAAAATTTAATCATAAACATCAAATTGTATATAAATTAAATATTATTTTGATGTTAATTACAATATTTTATAATATTTAATTAATTTCAAACTAACACAACATCTTAACCTTATTCAATGAAGTATAAAATATATTATATAAGAATAAACATAAACATAGATAAATGTTTCAAAACTGGTTCTTGAGTACTTAAAGCTAATCGCTCGACTATCACCTAACAAAAAAGGATCTCTCGATTTTCATAAGTAATTTTTTGTTTATTTATATTATTTTAATAATGTGAAACTCGGCTAGAAAGTGGAAAGCCGACGTTTAATTTAAATCTTTTATAAAAAATATTTTTTTGCTGTTAAACACGAATTATCATTAGAGACTTAAATCGAACCTTACAAGTGATAGCTACAACTTTTTAAAAAAAGTTTCGTAAATGATCCGACGGTGATCGATTTCTCCGGGAAAAGGAAACCCTAGATATGGCGGAGAAGCTGGCACCAGAGAAGCGACATGATTTCCTTCATAATGGTTTCTCTTTCTATTTCTGTTATTTGCAAGTCTGATTTTATCATCGAGATTTGATCAATTATGTTCTTCGATTTCCGATGTTATAGGGCAAAAGGTTTTTGAGTGGGATCAAACCCTAGAAGAAGTGAACTTGTACATAAATTTGCCTTCCAATGTTCATCCGAAGGCTTTCCACTGCAATATCCAATCGAAACATCTCGAAGTTGGCATCAAAGGGAACCCTCCGTATCTCAATGTCAGTTTCCTTTACTGTATCTCAAACGTTTTGTATATGTTTCTCTCATTAATCGAAGAAAGTCGTTGTGAACGTGTAATAACTCGATTCCATTCTGTAAAATTTGTCAATTTTCAGCACGATCTTAGTGCCCCTGTGAAGACTGATTGCTCGTTCTGGACCCTAGGTACTCCATTTTTTGTTTCATACATGTCTATTTTGGATTCTGAATTCCCCCAGACAGACTTGATGGTCAGGTTTCTATGTATAGATGAAATATATCTTTTAAACCCGTTCCATTGCTAACGAGGACCTGAAATGTGAGAGTTTGGTTTAAAATGGCACATAAAGCTTGGAGTATACAGTGTTTGAGATTATATGATGGATGATGGAATGTTGTAAAATTGTTGTGTCTTGATTTTGAGTAAGCAAGAGTATAAAGTTACCAGTCGCAGCTGTCTAGTAATAAAAATGATCCAATTCTATCTAAGCTTTGTCCATGTACATCGTTTCAATGAACATCTGTAAGTTAGTGACATGGCGTTTTACTTTTCAGGTTCATCTGGCACTGGTTGCTAATCTGAACTTTAATGTTTGATTTCGCAGAGGATGATATAATGCACATTACCCTGCAGAAGAGGGAGAAAGGGCAGACATGGGGGCAGACATGGGCATCGCCGATTCTGGGGCAGGGTCAGCTGGGATCCGTATGCCACTGGTCTAGAGCAGAAGCGGACTCATGCTTGCAGAGGTTTCAAGAAGAGGTTAGATATACGTAAATATTCTTGCTTCTATATGGTTTCTACTTTCGTATTATTTTTTTCCTTGTTGAATGCTATATTGGCATTACTATTTGATCATTAAAGCATAGCATGTGTACCATCTACTCGGTGTGATGAATTTATGTCAAAATATGATTACTTAGTCCACAGAGATGATCCAATTTCGACTAGTCATGTCTAATCACACTCGTTATTATATCTACGCAAGCTCTATTATTTTGTTTCTTGCGTCTCTCTCAAGTAGTGAATCTCTTATGGTAATGGACAAAATGTCTGTATAGAGCTGCTTATATAGTGTAACCTATGGTGGCTCCCTTCCTTGGATTTTTAACGGCTTAACACATGGGGTCCTGATCCATGTTATAGCCCCCAACGGCTTTGTTTTTATTGTTTGGGTTCTTTTTATAGGCATGTCTTTCTGTCTATATACGTCGTACTGACCCTCAAGAATGCCTCTCTTTTCTGTTTTCGGTTAATTTTTCCTTTTACATATCCTTTTGTCTGTCGGTTTCTGCAGAACCCAGGATTTGACTTTTCGCAAGCTCAGTTCACGGGTAATTGTCCAGATCCAAGGAGCTTCATGGGGGGAATTCGTTCTGATTAGAAATAGCCCAATCTTGTTTCCATAATATCCATTATTAACTCGGAACTTAACAAAAATGTCTCATGGTCATAAAATAAACCGCCCGACTCATGTATGTAATAACAACAATATATCTTTAAGCTTGTTTAATTCGCTCATAAATAACTGTTCTTTCATCTCTGTTTAGTTATTTTTTTCTTCCCGACACAGAATCAGAAACATTAACCAACTTCCACAGAGCTATGCATTAGTTTGCACTTTCAATCTTATTTTAGCTTGTTCGAATAGTTACAAGTGGTGGAAGATGACCCATAAAAAAAAGAATGTGAACAAAATAAATTGAAGAAAAACATGAACCTTTCCTTGTTTTTTCAATGGGAAATTTTACTGAGAAAAAAACTCTGAATTTACTGGTTGTTAATATTCAATGGTTTATGGGATTTAAAACTTATGTTTTTGGGTGTATATAAAGAGCATTTTACCACTAAGGTAGTGGAACATTCAATGATAAATGGAACACAATTGCTTATATTTACCAAAAAAATGATCACAAAGAACTACAATAGCTCCAACTTAGCTAATAATCTGACCACAAAGGTTTCACAAAAGAAGACAATGTGTGAGCTGGATATAATTGAGAAGAAACCAATAGAGTGTAATTGACAAGAAACAAATATCATCATGTTTTTGTTTGAATTAGGGGGACATACCAAGCCCACACCCGATATTTTGTTGCTATAAAACATGCTTTTATATTCAGTAAATTACAGTGTTTTTTGTATATTAAGTTTTGGAAGTATGAAAACAATACAATTTTTTTTGGCAAATTGTTTGTCTTACATACCGACAATTTTTGTTGCATATAGTTAAATTTTCTATACATTCATCATCGTAAAACTATAAAAAGTGTATTATAAAGTAAACTTTGATTCAAAATTAAGACTAAAATCAACAATTTTAGCATACCGCTAGAATATTTCAAATTCTTCATGGAAGGCCCAAATAAAAAGAAATGTTTGAAAGTGAATTTAGAGGCAAAATATGTCGGGAAAAGATAAGATCATAAGCACTGAGACATAATCCTATCTCTTATGAAAACCAATCAAACTTGCGCTGAACCATTTTTTCTCACTTATCTGCAATCTCGAAATCTCAAGTTACCATTTATGTTGCCTGAGTTTCTAGAGTCATCTACCTGGATCTCAGACTGATCGTAGTTTAATCTTGTTTAATTTTCCATAAGTTAGTAGCTTCAAACGTTCGCTGATCCAAATTGTATTGAGTGAAATACACTGAGATTATTTTCTGAAGAGATTTGCACAAAGATAGCTAGATCCAAGTTGTTTCTGGATAGATGGCATAATCCAGGAAGCCTAAGGGACCGTCGTACCATTAAATCATGGTGATTACTAGAAGTTGTGTTTAACTCTATTTTTTCCGGCATTTTTTGTATATTTCCGGCCAATTAAGGTGGGGACGTGATATGCGAGTCTTTCAATTTAGTTTTAGTTAGGTTTAGTTTATTTAAATATTAAACTATTTTAATAAATATTAATATTATTATTATATAGATAATAATTTTAGGAATTTTTGTGATTGTTTGAAAACATATAATTTCTTGAAATTATAAATATATTAAATACATATATATTATATTTTTTTTGTTGCGGCATGAGAGATGCGATCATTTTGAGTTCTTAAAGAGTTGTAACACGGAAAAATTGGGTTACAGACCGGCAAATCACTGTAGAGAGGAGCCAAATGGTTTAAAGTACACCGATGGCTTCAGTTTAAAAAACCGCAAACGAGCTAGAGATAATTGAGGTATGGATCATGGTCTTTTCAACCAAGGGCTCTAAAGCCATCTAGAGGATGGGTGAGCCTATGTGTGTGATGTTGGTTGCTACAGACTGTCCGACATATTTGGTATAAGTCGTTGAAAAAACATGAGTTGTATATGTTTTGCAATATGTGATTAGAAAAAAACTTGTTTTAATTAGGACTAAAGTTTTAAGATTTAGTGGATAAAAGTGATATTCTCACTGAATAATTATATTCACCCTCTTCTTCCTTTTTTTTATCTCTTTTCCAGATCAAAATGACGTTTGTGAG
>JAKUCM010006870.1:0-15305 GCA_023374145.1 Lepidium sativum | reverse complement strand
TGGAAGCTTCTTTTCCCTTAGGATGGATTTGATAAGATCATTGTTGCAAGTATTTAAGCCTCCAAGTAGACCAAGTACTTTATCTTGTGCACACATTTTATTTTGAACAAGAGGATCCATAGTATTTGGCCTTAGCATCTCAAGTTCCGCCCAAAGAACCCTTAGTTTCCCAAAGTAGTCTTCAAACTCCATATCTTCTTGTCTTAGGGTGTTAAGAGCTCTCTTGACTTCAAAAACCTTAGTGAGATTGGAGACATTTACATAGACCCTCTTGAGAGTATCCCATAGTACGGTTTCACAAAATAGATAAGATTCAAGAAGATAGGGATCTAGTGAAGCAGTTATGATAACCATCACTGTTTGGTCTTATTGGAACCATTTGTCATTGTTGGCAACCACCACATTGGAGGAGCCTTCCTTTCCTTTTTCTTTGTCGGCTGCATTTGGGATTTTCTCTTTGAAAAGCTCAACATGATTCCACAGTCCACGGCTGCACAAGATCATCTTTGCAGTTCTTGACCATGACATGTAGTTCGGCCATTTTAGAGTTACCGGTATGTAAGCTCCCTTGTTGGAATCCATGTTGGTTTTAGCAATTTTGGTGGAAAAAGATTCGGGAAAAGAATAAAGATTTTGAGAACCAGATTTGAGATAGAATTAAGATCTTTGTTGCTCTAATACCATGTAAGAATTTGAGAATAATGTATCAAAAATTCATGACATAAACATTGAGAAGAGAAATAAGGAGAAATGAGTAAGGATAAAATAAGTATTTCATTGATTCAAAAATCAATACATAAATGAGTTCAATCTACAAGGATTTATAGGAAAGCATAGGAAGAAGAAGAAGAAAGCCCCTAGCCATTGGCTCCTAGCCTTTTGGGGAGAGAGAAGGTGTTGTGGTCCCGAGTGGTCCCGGGAAGGTGGTCCCGAGGGATGGTCCCAGTTGAGAGCGACGCGGTGGTCCCGATCAAGATTATTATTCTCTCCAACGGCTCCATGACTTCACCAAGGGCTCACAATGGTCAAATGCAAAGTCCTGGTCCCCACAAGCTCGAAGAGTCGCTTTCAAGCTTCGAACCCTGATCTAGTCACGGGTAAGGTCGCATGCGCCCTGATCAATCTTCTCGGACACTTCACGACCGGCACTCTGTGTTCCTTCGGTCTCCTCGACGCGCCTCACGTTCGTGACGTCCATCGCTTCGATACCTAGAAGCTTGCGACCCGATGACTCGCGCCTTGACCTTTGCTTCCATCACACGCAATCATTTTTCCTTCTTTATTCTATTGATCAATACATTTCCTAAGTAATCAATAAAGTTCTTATTTCCGAAACTTAATTCGATTTATGTGACGATTCTTTTAATTACAATTCCAGTCTCAAATAGTTGATCTAGACCATCAACATTTTGGCGCCCACCATAAAACTGGATTTTGCAATCTAAGTCAATCGCGCTGAAAGACGGAAAACGGAGATGTCACAGAACTTGGAGCATGTGAATGATCAGCTAACTGGAAAGCGTAATGTTTGATGATGTCACTTCAACATCTCATGTCCCTACACCTCAAGCCTCAGCGTTTCTGCCGAGACCTACAGCACCAAGCATTGCATCTTACCGTGGGCAAGCCATTAACGAATTGAAACAATTGATGGCTCACCTCGTTGAACAAAACAATAAAAAAAATGCTGAAATACTTGTTAGGCTCGACCAGCAAGAACAAAGGTTTAATGAATTTCGGGTTAACAACATGCACTCTATAACTTGGGAAACCAAGGTCAAGGATTCGTTGCAGTAAACATAAGTCAACAACAAAATGAGGTGTGTAACCTTAGAGATAATGAAAACCAACGCAACAATGTTCCTCATAGTCAAAATCCAGGAACAGGAGTCAACGACACAAATAATGTGATCGAAAAAGAAATGGAAGAGATGAGAGAGATGCTAGTAACTCAACACGCTGACCACATTAAAATGAAATCACATATTCATCGCGCCACAACGGCAACCTTAGATATTCAACGAGTCATCGGACTCACTCAACAAATCCATTCACAACCAAAATATCCAGTACCGAAATAAGAGAAGTTGGAAAAATAAAATTCTCAACATATGAAGGAAATTCAGATCCAATAACCCACCTTAAATTTTTTTCGTTTAGCAGCAATGAAAGCACATTACAGTAATGAAGAAAAAGATATTGATTTTATCATGGGAGGATTCCATCTCGTCTCTAATTCTCTAAACTCGATCAAGTCCCATCAACAAAAAGCTAAATCAAATTCACGAGCGAGTTCAAAACCCGTGGAAGAAGAAACCATCATCACTTTTACCGAAAGTAAAGCTTCCCATTTAGATAAACCACTTGACGATGCAATCGTAATATCACTAATGTTGTAGGGTTTGAGCTCTCGAGAATTATGATTGATAGAGGCAGTTCTGGAGATGTACTCTTTTATGACGCATATAAACGAATTAATTTTAAGGATTTCAAGATGGAAAACGATAAAACACCATTAACAAGCTTTGGCGGTAATAATATATTATCTCTAGGAACAATAACCTGATCGGTCGTCGCTTATAAAATCCGTAAAAGTTTGAAATTTGTAGTAATAGATTAATCGGCACCATTCAATGCAATTCTAGGAAGGCCATGGTTATATGTCATGAAGGCCATCATTTCAACATATCATCAATGTATTAAGTTCTCAATCAAAAACGAGGTTGAAGTTAATAGAGCAAGCCAATTGGTCTCCATGAGATGTTACCGAGCTACATTAAAAAAATATGAACCCAAACGTTATAGTAGTTCGAGTATACCAAAAGCCTCGCCAGGGAGAAAGCTCATTTATCTTATTTAACGCTCGTATGAACAGACGATGAATTCCCAGAATACAAGTGAAAGTCGGGGCCGACCACCACCAAACTATCAAAAACGAACTCATAACATTTCTTAAAGAAAACAAACAAATGTTTGCTTGGTTAATCTCTGATATGGTTGGAATCGATCCCACTTACAGACCCGTAAAGCAAAAAAGAAGGATATTTGGACCGAAAAGGCATTGGCCAACAAAGGAGAAGACGACCAGCTAGTGAAAATCGGATCGATAAAAGTAATCAAGTATCCAGATTGGCTCGCTAACCCAATAGTTGTTAAAAATAAAGCCAGAAACTAGAGAACGTGCGTGGACTTCCCAGATCTCAATCAAGCTTGTCCAAAAGATAATTACCATTTACCTCATATTGATTGAATAAGTGAAGTCACTGCCGTCCATAATTCAATGTTTTTTATAGACGCATTCTCTGAATATAACAAAATACTAATGCATCCTACTGATCAAGATAAATTTTTCTTTATAATTGATCAAGACACTTACTGTTACAAAGTAATGCCTTCTGTCTTAAAAAAATGTCATGGCCATCTACCAACGACTAATAAAAAAATGTTTGCAAACCAGCTCATCAAAACCATGGAAGTCTACATACATAGACGATATGTTCGTAAAAAGCATGAATCCCGAAGACCATGTCCCACATCTTCGCGAATGTTTCAGAATTCTCAACGAGTATAAGATGAAATTAAACCCAACTAAATGCTCTTTCGGTGTAGTTTCCAGAGAGTTTCTCAGGTATTTTGTTACTGAACTAGGTATCGAGGCCACCCTAAAATAAATCGACGCATTCTTAAACACGACTGAACCAAAACACCATTGACATACAACGACTAACGGGCAAGATTGCGACACTAAACAGATTCATTTCCCGATCAATGGACAAATATCTTCGTTTCTAGAAATAATTGATAAGAAATCAGAAGTTTGTATGGAACAAAAAATGCCAGCTGGCACTCGACAAAGAAAAGCAGTATTTAACAAGCCCACCAATTCTTGCTAAGCCAGTCTACGGAGAAACATTATTCTTATACAGAGCAGTTTCTCACTCACCGGTAAGTGGAATACTCATATGAGCAGAGGAAAATGAACAAAAACCGATCGATTACATAAGTACAATGCTAATCGGAGCAGAAACAAGATATCCAGCAGAGGGAAAATTGACCCTAGCAGTCGTAAATGCAGCCGAAAAGCTAAGACCTTATTTTCAGTCACATCCAACAGTAGTAAAGACAACACAACCACTTCAAACGATATTGCACATCATGAGTAAAGTTGGAAGACTTCTAAAATGGGATATCGATCTAAGTGAGAACAACATCAAGTTCCGAGCTAGAGTTAGCATCAAATCAGAAGTTCTGGTTGATTTTGTAGTTGAGCTCTCACGAAACGAAAAACACGAGATCAAATCAAAATGAGATTGGATCTACATGTTGATAGAGCATCATCGAAGCAAGGGACATGAGTAGGAATCCGTTTAACATTTCCAATAGGTGAAATAATCGAACAATTTTTCCGCTTGTGTTTTGACGCAACAAGCAATGTGACCAAATACAAAGCTTTGTTAAACGGATTAAACCTCGCATTTAGCCTCGATGTCAAAGAAATAAAGGCATACACTAACTCTCAACTAATCTCCAGTCAAGTGAAATGGAAGTGTGAAGCAAAAGACTAAAAAATGATTGCATACTTAGAACTTACCAATAAAATTGTTCTAGAGTTCACTAAATTTGATCTCGTAAGAATCCCAAGACGAGAAAACATTGCCATCGATGCACTAGGATGCTCTGGCAGCCACCTATGAACTATCGAGCACATCTAAAAACTAAACACTAAGTATCAAAAAAATGCATATAATGATAATTACATATGAAGATGAATAACACGACTCATTCAAATACGAGCACAAAAAATAATTGGAGAAACCTAACACTTCGCAATATCCAAACCGATGAACTCCTTTCGGACAAATGGTTAGCTAGAAAATCAAAAGTACATTGTGCATTGTTATATGGAAGCAAGGCAATGGTGCTACTGGAAGTCTCAGTGCCAAGTTAATGGCGAACTAGCGCTCCAAACCTTGAAAAAGAAACGGAGAGACCAAGCCATGATACGAATCTATAATTATCAAAACTCTATAGCCAAGTTCTATAACTTAAAAGTAAATCCCATAAAGTTCAGGCAAGGAAACTGACGCAGGAATCGTCACTCCAAGTTGTAAAGGATAGTCCTTGGTCTTCAAAGAATTTAAGTAACCCCCACCTTAGGTATATCAAAGCTAAGATTGTTGTTGTTTCAACTCGCCTTCAATTAAGCAAGGTGGTGGAACCACAAAATGTTGACTCGAGTAGCCCCCACCTTTAGTATATTAAACCAAAGATTGTTGTTGTTTCGACTCGCCCCTTCACACCAATGGCTAGGAATGGCCACACAAGTGTGATGAAATCACTTGATAAACCAATTAGATCCCTTGGATATGACACACCAAGACTATCTCGGGTTCCTCTAAACTTATTGAATGTCTTAAATATGAAGAGTAAAGACTATTAAGTAAATGACAAGTAAATGTCACAATTTACTATGACTTGAATGAGAAGAACTCTTGAACTTTTGGCCTCCAAAATATCTTTTAGTCTTCCAAATTCGTCACTATTCATGGGCTAGACTTTAAGACTTGATTTAGGACTTCTCTTGGACTTGTAGAAGGCTCAAAGTGATTTGGACTTGACACGTATAAAGTCCAGTGGATTCCTTATGTTGTTCTTTGTCCAAAAGGCCTTGAATCAATCAACAAATACTCTCTATGATTTGTTTAGCCCGTGATCTTGTAATTGGACCGACTGGAATCTCCAAAGCTCTCTCGTGAACTTCATTGCTTAGCTCCAAGTTCTCCTTAGCTTCCTTGCTGTTTTCCATGATCATATCATCCCCTTCCTCTTGAAAAGGATTTGACCTCAAATCAGGTTCATCTGCATCAAAAGGAATCAAGTCAGAAATGTTAAAGCTAGAACTGATTTTGTACTCACTTGGCAAGCCTATCTTGTAGCCGTTTTCATTGATCTTTTTCAAGACTCGAAATGGCCCAATGACCCTTGGCATTAGCTTAGACTTCCTTTGAGCTGGAAATCGTTCCTTCGTCATGTGAGGCCAAACTAAGTCTCTGGGTGTAAAGCTCTTCTCACGCCTTCCTTTGTTGGCTTGCTTTTGATATTGCTTAGTCTTTTGCTCAATGTTAAGCCTTGTCTTTTCATGAAGCTTCTTGACCATCTTAGCTTTCTTTTTCCCATCTACTTGAATGTTCTGTGCACTTACAACAAAGCCTACAAACACAAGTTTATCTGAACAAAAGGTACACTTTTTCAAGTTAGCATATAGCTTTTTCTTCTTAGTACACCTAAAACTGATTTCTGCTCATTGTGCTCTTCCAAACTTTTGCTAAAAACCAGAATATCATCAAAGTAGACAACTACAAACAAACCAATAAAATGTGTCAAAACATGGTTCATTAACCTCATGAACGTGATGAGTGCATTAGTTAATATAAAAGGCATGACTAACCACTCATAAAGACCATGTTTTGTTTTTAAAGCAGTTTTTCATTCATCATCATCTTTCATTCGAATTTGGTGATATCCACTCTTAAGATCAATTTTAGAAAAGACACAATAACCATGCAGCTCATCTAACATATCATCTAAGCGAGGAATTGGGTGTTTATACTTTACCATGATATTATTGATCGATTTACAATCAACACACATGCGCCAAGTTCCATCCTTCTTAGGAACAAGTAAAACGGGCACGACACATGGACTCATGCTCTCACGGATATGTTCTTTCTCCATCAGCTCACTCACTTGCCTTTGCAACTCCTTGGTCTCTTCCAGATTGGTTCTATAGGCTGGACGGTTTGGAATGGATGCTCCGGGTACAAAGTCTATTTGATACTCAATCTCTCGGATTAGAGGTAGACCTGTTAGGTTTTTAAGCAATTCGACAATTATCAATTGACTAATCTAGAAAAACCCTAAGCCCTAGGTCTTGTATTAACTTAATTGAATATGATAAATAGAGAACTCGATTATACCTGAAGATTGGTTAGTGCAGCGGATATAAGATCAGGTATGAGATGAGCAAGCGCTCCAAGTGTAGCACTTCTATTGATAGTCCACACGCACGCAAGTAGGGGAGAAGTTTGCTACAACTTTGTGTACAATTCTCTTAGGATTTCAACTTGTGCAATCAGCGGCTAGGGTTTCTTATCTCATCAAAAACGTGCCCTATATCATATGTATAGGGAGTTTAAGTTAACCTTCCTAGTTGAAATAGGATTAATTTAGGCCCTGCCCAAACACCTAATTAATTCCTAGTTGAATTAGGATTAATTAAGGCACAGCCCGAAACACCTAATTAATTTCTAGTTGAATTAAGATTAATTTAGGTGTGTCCCAAAACACATGTTCTCATCTGAAACCATGTATTATTATGTTCAAGTTATGAATCATTCCTATAATGATCATTACCTATTGAATTGTCTCCATTTTCTTAGGTGTGTGACCCAATAGGATCATATAGTACTAGCAGTGAGTACTATAGGATCAAATTTCATCGTTCCATCCTGTGTTCCTTTCTCACATTTCATGATTTGTCCGACAAATTCCTTTATAACCACCAATTATGGTTGGCGTTTGAAATTTTCAAAACACACCAATTCATGTGCCAGAAAACAGCATGAACTCATGTCTAAGGACTATGCTCTATAGTCGTATGAGAATCTCTTATGACACTCATTATACGATCTCGTAGAGTTCTCATAGCGGTTCGTTTCTGATGTTATGTGACACACATCTATATGATTGATTTGATACTTATTATCAATGACTCCATGAAACTTAGTCATCAGTCACCTCACATACTAGTCTATCTCGTTATTAGAATCCCACTTTAATAACCATTGACTAGAGAATGAAATAATTCATGCATTTTTATGCCTATAGGGTTTCATGATCAAGTCCTCAACTTAATGACCTATAAGAATGTCATGATTATTTCGGGATAAATATTTAATACAAGTATTAAATAGAAATGAAATAATTTCATTAAACATAAACAAAGTATGTTTACATCATAACATAAAAATATTATAACTCCCACTGGAACTAAGATTATATCTTAAGATACCTAAGGCCTATGTCATGCTTAGTCCGTGAAAGTACTTTCATCAAAAGATCAGCGACGTTCTCTTTGCTTGAAACTCGGCTGATCTTCACGTCTCATCTTTCAATGATATCTCTGATCAGATGATATCTCCTCTCTATATGCTTGGATCTCTGGTGTGATCTCGGCTCCTTTGCATGTGCAATGGCTCCATTTTTGTCACAATACAGCACCACCGGCTCAGCAATACTCGGAATCACACCAAGTTCAGAGATAAACTTCTTTATCCAAACAACTTCCTTCGCAGCTTCAGAAGCAGTGATGTATTCAGTTTCAGTAGTGGAGTCAGCTACAGTACTTTACTTGGAACTCTTCCAACTAACTGCACCGGCATTCAGACAGAAGACATAACCAGACTGAGACCAGGAATCATCTTTATCTGACTGAGAGCTTGCATCCGTGATTCACTAATAACCAACTTTTCACTTCCTCCATACACCAAGAACATATCCTTAGTATTCCTCAAATATTTCAGGATGTTCTTGACGGCAGTCCAATGAGTCTCACTTGGATTTGATTGGTATCTACTTATCATACTTAATGCACAACCAACATCTAGACGAGTACAAATCATAGCGTACATGATGAATCCTATTGCAGAAGCATAGGGAATCCTACTCATGCGTTTTCGCTCAGCAGGTGTTTTGGGACACCCCGTCTTGCTTAGAACCATGCCATAAGACATTGGTAAGAAGCCCTTCTTGGAATCATGCATACTGAATCTGTTCAAGACTTTATCTATGTAAGTCTCTTGACACAATCCGATCAGCCTTTTAGGTCTATCTCGATAGATCCTGATTCCAAGAATATAGGCGGCTTCCCCTATGTCCTTCATGAAGAAACATTTTCCAAGCCAGCCTTAACGGACTTCAGCAACGGAATATCATTTCCGATAAGTAAGATATCATCCACGTAGAGCACAAGAAACACAACTGCGCTCCCACTAACCTTCTTGTATACGCATCTTTCTTCTTCATTCATGATGAAGCCAAATTCTTTGACTGCTTCATCGAAACAAAGATTTCAACTCTGTGATGCTTGCTTCAATCCATAAATGGATTTGTGAAGTTTGCACACTTTCCCAGCAGTTTTAGGATCAACAAAACCCTCGGGTTGTGTCATATACACATCATCTTCCAGAATACCATTCAGGAACGTGGTTTTGACATCCATCTGCCAAATGTCATAATCATAATGAGCAGCAGTCGCAGGAGAATCCGAATAGACTTAAGCATAGCTACTGGAGAGTAGGTTTCATCATAGTCAACACCGTGGACTTGTTTGAAACCCTTAGCTACCAGTCTAGCTTTATAAATCTGTATGTTACCATCCACATCAATTTTCTTCTTGAAAACCCATTTACACTCGATTGCTTTCGCAGCATGAGGTAAATCGACCAACGACCAAACTTGGTTTTCTGACATGGATTCTATTTTGGATTGTGTGGCCTTTAACCACTTTTCGGAGTCAGGGCCCATCATTGCTTCTTTGAAGTTTGCAGGTTCATCATTGTCAACGATCAACAAATCATGTCCTTGAGTCACGAGGAATCCCAAATGTCTCTCGGGTTCATGACGAATTCTACCGGATCTGCGAACTTCAGGCTCTACAGGTGTTGATTTGACAACATCTTGCGAGTCTAACTGCTGTTCTTCCTATACGGATTGAGCAGCTTCATGTAGCTCTCGAATTTCTTCGAGTTGTACTTTACTCCCACTGTTTTTCTTAGAAAGAAACTCTCTCTCAAGAAAAACACCATGTCGAGCAACAAACCCATTGTTCTCGGTTCGGTTGTAGAAATAGTACGCCTTAGTTTCCTTCGGATAACCAACGAAGAAGCATTTATCTGATTTTGGTGCAAGTTCATAAGATATTAATCGTTTCACATAAACCTCGCATCCCCAAATCTTCAAGAAAGACAGATTGAGAATTTTTCCCGTCCACATCTCATATGGTGTCTTTACCACTGATTTTGATGGCACTTTATTCAGCGTAAACGCAGAAGTTTCTAGAGCATATCCCCAAAAGGATAACAGAAGATCAGTGTGACTCATCATTGATCGAACCATGTCAAGTAATGTTCGATTCCTCCTCTCAAACACACCATTCCATTGTGGTGTTCCGGGAAGAGTGAGTTGTGAAATAATTCCACAATCTCTCAGATGGTCGCTGAACTCTTGACTTAAGTATTCACCTTCTCGATCAGATCGAAGAACCTTAATACTCTTGTCAAGTTGATTTTGTACTTCATTTTGGAACTCTTTGAACTTTTCAAAAGATTCTGATTTGTGTCTTATTAAATAGACATAACCGTATCTACTGAATTCATCAGTAAATGTAATGAAGTAGTTAAAATTTCCTCTGGTACTTAGGCTCATCGGACCGCATACATCGGTATGTATAAGGCCCAATAAATTGCTAGCCCTTTCATTGAGTTTGTTGAAAGGAGCCTTTGTCATTTTGCCCAATAAACAAGATTCACATTACTCAAATGATTCATAATCAAATGAGTCCAAAAGCCCATCATGATGAAGTATTTGGATGCATTTCTCGTTAATATGCCCTAAACGACAATGCCAAAGAAAACTTGGGTTCGAATCATTTATTTGAAGCGTTTGATATTAATGTTATATATATGTGTAGATTGGTCAAGAATATAGAGCTCATTCAATAATGGGGCGATGCCATAAAATAAGTCATCTCGAGTAAAGGAACAACATTTGTTTTTAATCGAAAATGAAAAACCTTCAGTATCCAAAACCAAAACATAAATAATGTTTCTTCTTATAGCAGGTACATGGTAGCAATTTTCTAAAACCAAAACTAAACCAGATGGAAGAGAAAAATTATATGTTCCTACGGCTAATGCAGCAACTCTTGCTCTATTTCCTACACGTAAGTCCACTTGCCCCTTCTCCAAGCTTCTATTGATGCTTAGGCCTTGCATATTAGTACAAATATGAGCACCACAGCCGGTATCAAGTATCCATGAAGTAGAACTTGTTAAAGCAACATTTACTTCGATAACAAAAATACCTAAAGGAGCGTCATACTACTTCTTCATCTTCTTGTAATCTTCCAAATATTTCTTGCAGTTTTTTTTCCAATGTCCTTGCTCGTTACAGTAATTGCTAGTTATATCATATATATAACTCGTGGTCGTAATTGGACATCTCATATGCCAAAATCACTCTGATGTCTCAAAGCTCAAGACAATATTGATAGCTCAGTCAAGTAAACCAATCTCATAATCATATAGCTTAGTCAAGTAAACATAACCCGAGCTAGCCCACCATACGATGAAACGAGTCTTGACAGTTGACGTGAAATGGAAAGACATCAATTTCTTGATATTTGTTGGAGGAACTAAACTTTAACTTGAATGTATATCATATATGCACTCAAGAGTGTTAAAAAGGGGTATTAAAAACCAAATAAATCAAATCAAAGGCTTTAAAATTTTATTTATAATTTTTCTAATCATGATCCTGTGTCGGTTGGCACCTGCTGGTTTTTCTCCAACTTGGTATAATTTTTCTTAAACCGATTGCGAGAAAACCATATTCGGTCTAATCTTAACCGGATCATTCAAGGCTATTTTAAATTAGGTTATATTTTATTTCAGTTTATCACATCAGAACCCTAAAACAATAAACCCTAATTTTCAATTTCAATGAAACCCTAATTTTTCGATTTCAATGAAGCCCTAATTTTTCAATTTCAATGAAACCATAATCATGAAATTCTAATTCAATTAAAACAAACTTTTAATCAATCAATCAAGCATGAAAACATCAGATTTCATTAAGGTTACAACCAGCTCTGATTTTTCGATTTCAACAAAACTCTAATTTTCGATTTCAATGAAATCCTAATTTTCGGTTTCAATGAAATCCTAATCATGCAATTCTAATTTAATTAAAACAAACTTTTAATCAATCAACCAAGTTTGAAAACATCAGATTTCATTAAGATTACAACCAACTCAAATTTTCGATTTCAACAATAATAAAATCAGGTCTGACTTTTCGATTTCATCAAAACCCTAATCATGCAATTCTAATTCAATTAAAACAAAAAATTTTAATCAACCAATCAAGCATGTAAACATCAGATTTCGATAAGAATACAATATGGCTCTGATATCACTGTTAGATTTTGGAGCAATTCGACAATTATCAATTGACTAATCTAGCAAAACCCTAAGCCTTAGGTCTTGTATTAACTTAATTGACTATGATAAATAGAGAACTCGATTATACCTGAAGTTTGGTTAGTGCAGCGGATATAAGATCAGGTATGAGATGAGCAAGTGCTCCAAGTATAGCACTTTTATTGATAGTCCACACGCACGCAAGTAGGAGAGAAGTTTGCTAGAACTTTGTGTGCAATTCTCACAGGATTTCGACTTGTGCAATCAGCGGCTAGGGTTTCTTATCTCATCAAAAACATGCCCTATATCATATATATATAGGGAGTTTAAGTTAACCTAATTAATTCCTAGTTGAACTAGGATTAATTTAGGCTCAGCACAAAACACCTAATTAATTCCTAGTTGAATTAGCATTAATATAGGCCCAGCCCGAAACACCTAATTAATTCCTAGTTGAATTAGGATTCATTTAGGCTGGCCCAAAACACATGTTCTCATCCGAAACCATGTATTATTATGATTAAGTCATGAATCATTCCTATAATGATCTTTCCCTATTGAATTGTCTCCATTTGCTTAGGTGTGTGACCTAATAGGATCATATAGTACTAACAGTGAGTATCTTAACTCACAAATTATAAGTGGACTTTAGCAAGCCATTACAACCCCTAGTACCATATGACTTTGTCTAATCTCGATGTTAGAACCGACCACACGAGTAAGTACAAATGATTGCAAGACATTCCCAACAAGACCACTAGGGTTCTCATCCGGAACCCATAAAGGTTAGTAGAACTCATAAAGATCTCTTTTTCTCTCGTTGTGTGTTTCACCGTTAAGCTCACTCTTTTTTTAGTGTTTCTCTCTCAATCTCACTCTCTTTTTGGTGTTTTGTGTTTGAGTCACTCATAGCTCTCTCCTCACGTTTCTTTATAAGCAAATAATCTTGGTAGATCTCATTAGGAGTCATATGAACAAGCGTAACAGTTTCCCCCTTATAATTAATTGAATGCTTGTTGGTGAAACCATCATGAACAACTTTCCGATCAAACTGCCACGGTCTCCCAATAAGAATATGCCCAGCCTCCATTGACACAATATCACACATCACCTCGTCCTTATACTTCCCAATGCTAAATGGAACCACAACTTGCTTTGACACTTTGAGTTCTCCAAAATCACTTAACCATTGAAGCTTATACGGCTTGGGATGTTTTCGAGTAGACAATTCCAGTTTCTCCACAAGTATAGTACTCGCCACATTCGTACAGCTCCCTCCATCAATTATAAGACTACACACCTTATCAAGAACAAGACATCGCGTGTGGAATAGATTCTCACGCTCCATGTTCTCCTCTAGTTTACCTTGCACATTCAAAGACCTTCTAGCTACCAAAAGATAAACTTTGGTTGCAGGTAACTCCAGCTCATCTTGAGATGATATAGAATCTGAAACCACTTCTTCCTCAGTTTCGTACTCTCCATTGACTCTAAGTATTATGGCCCTTTTGTTTGAGCATTCATTTGCATAATGTCCACTGCCATGACACTTAAAACATTGCACATCACGATTTCTTGTAATAGAAGGTTCAGCTTTACCTTAGACCTCTTGTCGGCTAGTATTCGGCTTGGATTCAAACTTTGGCTTTGGAACAATTTTCTCTTCATGTGAGTAGCTAGTGTGAAAATTCTCAATAGTATGTGATTAGAGAAGAAGAGAATCTGATTGAGAATTGAGGAGAGTATGGCTGAGAAAGAGAGAGTTGGAAGAAGAGTCTTCTCATTTCTTAAGCTTTACAAATGTGGTTTACAACATATATATAGTAAGAGCACACGAAAACCCTACCTATACATACACATTACACTCTTTTATACAGTCCAAACACTAAAGACAAAACTTACCCGAAATGGGTACAAACCAAATCTGCCATAACAAAAGGGAAGGGAAGACTTTTCCCAATATGTTCCAACGGTCTTCAAGGAGTCACATGTGACTTTTCTGAGCCAAGTTACCACACATGTGACTTAGTTCCTTTCCAACAATGCTAACCAAGTTCTTCTTTGTAGTTAGACCCCTTCCTTTTACTCGGTTCCTTGTTTAGCACTCCAACTGAAGCTTGTCTTATACTCCAGCTATTTAACTCTTTTAGTTTAACACTCCCCCTCAAGCTTGAATCCATAATGTGGATCATTAGGAACAAGCTTGAAAGTTGTAACTCCCCACCTCGTTAAAAACCTTAGTGGAAAACCCTTTTTGGGACAAAACCAACTAAGGGAAAAAGAGTATGGTTCATTGTTACGCCTTGGACAAATTAATTAGTCCAAGCTTCTCATATACAAACTCACACATCTTTGAGCTTGCAGCCTTAGTGAAAATGTCAGCCAATTGATCTGAGCTCCTTGTGTAACATGGCAAGATCACTCCTTGCTCCACCTTTTCTCGAACCTTGTGGCAATCAACCTCTATATGCTTTGTTCTTTCATGGAAGACTGAGTTAGAGGCAATGTGAATGGCAGCTTGATTATCACAATGCATTGTGATTGGTTCTTGAGTCTCAATCCCCAAATCTTTGAGCAACGCCTTTAGCCATATAAGTTCATCTGTGAGCTTCCTCATAGCTCTATATTCAGCCTCGGCACTTGAGCATGACACCACCTTCTGCTTCTTGCTCTTCCAAGTGACTAAATTGCCTCCAAGGAACGTGCAATACCCGGTGGTAGACTTGCGGTCTTGCCTATCTCCAGCCCAATCCGCATCACAGTATCCAACAAGAGTTGTGTTGTCATTTCTTCCCATCCATATGCCTTGCTCTGAAGTTCCTTTGAGATATCTCAAGATGCGATCCACCATTTCCCAATGGCACTTCTTCGGTGCTTGCATATGTTGACTTACTCGGTTCACTGCAAAACACAAATCCGGTCTAGTTATAGTAAGATAAATCAACTTACCAACCATTTTCCTGTATAGATGTACATCTTCAAATGGTTCATCATCTTTCTCCCCCTTGCACGTTGCTTTGTAGGCATCCTCAAGTGGTGTCTTTG
>JAKUCM010006869.1:0-32898 GCA_023374145.1 Lepidium sativum | reverse complement strand
AACTATAAAACTACCTAATGTTTGCTTAGAGCACTAGTTTACGTCACAGTGGTATAACATTGTCTTGCACTTAGCTAAAAACATCACATGTGTAAGAGGATCACATGGACATGGATAGTTTTAAGAATCAAGCTCGATTTTGTAACACAACCAATGTAGTTCATGAAGAGTTTTACAGTTAACAAAGGTTCTAGATTATGGTCATCGTGATGCAACATATGAAACTATCCTAACTTGGCTAAGTACACTATCTCATTTCAAATTGACATTGCATTGTGTTGCACTTTGCTTCAATAGATCTCATGTGTAGATAGAACATATGAAAATGTATAGCGAAAAGGATCAAGCTCAACTTTCTAACTAAACCAATGTAGTTCATGACGGCATACAAAATGGCATAACTTCTAGATTATGGCCAGAATGATCGTGATGCAACCTGCGAAACTACCCTAAGTTTGCTTAGCGCACTATTTTATGTCAAAGTGGCATTATATTGCTTTGCACTTAGGTTGAAACATCGCATTTGTAAAAGGACCACATGTACATGGATACGTTTAAGAATCAAGCTCGAGTTTATAACTCAACCAAAGAAGTTCATAAAGAGTTTTTCCAATTGACATTACTTCCAGATTATGGCCAGAATGATCGTGATGCAGCATATGAAACTACCGTAACTTGGCTTAGCACACTATCTCATGTAAAATTGACCTTACATTTTCTTGCAGTTTGCTTAAAGAGATCACATGTGTAGAAGGATCATATGAACATGGGTAGCTATATGGATCAAGCTCCATGTTCTAACTAAACCAATGTAGTTCATGGCACGTTCACAAATTGGCATAACTTCTAGATTATGGCCAGAATAATCGTGATGCAAACTATAAAACTACCTAATGTTTGCATAGAGCACTAGTTTATGTCACAGTGGTATAACATTGTTTTGCACTTAGCTAAAAACATCACATGTGTAAGAGGATCACATGGACATGAATAGTTTTAAGAATCAAGCTCGATTTTGTAACACAACCAATGTAGTTCATGAAGAGTTTTACAGTTAACAAAGGTTCTAGATTATGGTCATCGTGATGCAACATATGAAACTATCCTAACTTGGCTTAGGACCCTATCTCATTTCAAATTGACATTGCATTGTGTTGCACTTTTCTTCAATAGATCTCATGTGTAGATAGAACATATGAAAATGAATAGCGAAAAGGATCAAGCTCAACTTTCTAACTAAACCAATGTAGTTCATGACGGCTTACAAAATGGCATAACTTCTAGATTATGGCCAGAATGATCGTGATGCAACCTGCGAAACTACCCTAAGTTTGCTTAGCGCACTATTTTATGTCAAAGTGGCATTATATTGCTTTGCACTTAGGTTGAAACATCGCATGTGTAAAAGGACCACATGTACATAGATACGTTTAAGAATCAAGCTCGAGTTCATAACTCAACCAAAGAAGTTCATAAAGGGTTTTTCCAATTGACATTACTTCCTGATTATGGCCAGAATGATCGTGATGCAGCATATGAAACTACCGTAACTTGGCTTAGCACACTATCTCATGTAAAATTGACCTTACATTTTCTTGCAGTTTGCTTAAAGAGATCACATGTGTAGAAGGATCATATGAACATGGGTAGCTATATGGATCAAGCTCCATGTTCTAACTAAACCAATGTAGTTCATGGCACGTTCACAAATTGGCATAACTTCTAGATTATGGCCAGAATAATCGTGATGCAAACTATAAAACTACCTAATGTTTGCTTAGAGCACTAGTTTGCGTCACAGTGGTATAACATTGTCTTGCACTTAGCTAAAAACATCACATGTGTAAGAGGATCACATGGACATGGATAGTTTTAAGAATCAAGCTCGATTTTGTAACACAACCAATGTAGTTCATGAAGAGTTTTACAGTTAACAAAGGTTCTAGATTATGGTCATCGTGATGCAACATATGAAACTATCCTAACTTGGCTAAGTACCCTATCTCATTTCAAATTGACATTGCATTGTGTTGCACTTTGCTTCAATAGATCTCATGTGTAGATAGAAGATATGAAAATGTATAGCGAAAAGGATCAAGCTCAACTTTCTAACTAAACCAATGTAGTTCATGACGGCATACAAAATGGCATAACTTCTAGATTATGGCCAGAATGATCGTGATGCAACCTGCGAAACTACCCTAAGTTTGCTTAGCGCACTATTTTATGTCAAAGTGGCATTATATTGCTTTGCACTTAGGTTGAAACATCGCATTTGTAAAAGGACCACATGTACATGGATACGTTTAAGAATCAAGCTCGAGTTTATAACTCAACCAAAGAAGTTCATAAAGAGTTTTTCCAATTGACATTACTTCCAGATTATGGCCAGAATGATCGTGATGCAGCATATGAAACTACCGTAACTTGGCTTAGCACACTATCTCATGTAAAATTGACCTTACATTTTCTTGCAGTTTGCTTAAAGAGATCACATGTGTAGAAGGATCATATGAACATGGGTAGCTATATGGATCAAGCTCCATGTTCTAACTAAACCAATGTAGTTCATGGCACGTTCACAAATTGGCATAACTTCTAGATTATGGCCAGAATAATCGTGATGCAAACTATAAAACTACCTAATGTTTGCTTAGAGCACTAGTTTACGTCACAGTGGTATAACATTGTTTTGCACTTAGCTAAAAACATCACATGTGTAAGAGGATCACATGGACATGGATAGTTTTAAGAATCAAGCTCGATTTTGTAACACAACCAATGTAGTTCATGAAGAGTTTTACAGTTAACAAAGGTTCTAGATTATGGTCATCGTGATGCAACATATGAAACTATCCTAACTTGGCTTAGGACCCTATCTCATTTCAAATTGACATTGCATTGTGTTGCACTTTTCTTCAATAGATCTCATGTGTAGATAGAACATATGAAAATGAATAGCGAAAAGGATCAAGCTCAACTTTCTAACTAAACCAATGTAGTTCATGACGGCTTACAAAATGGCATAACTTCTAGATTATGGCCAGAATGATCGTGATGCAACCTGCGAAACTACCCTAAGTTTGCTTAGCGCACTATTTTATGTCAAAGTGGCATTATATTGCTTTGCACTTAGGTTGAAACATCGCATGTGTAAAAGGACCACATGTACATAGATACGTTTAAGAATCAAGCTCGAGTTCATAACTCAACCAAAGAAGTTCATAAAGGGTTTTTCCAATTGACATTACTTCCTGATTATGGCCAGAATGATCGTGATGCAGCATATGAAACTACCGTAACTTGGCTTAGCACACTATCTCATGTAAAATTGACCTTACATTTTCTTGCAGTTTGCTTAAAGAGATCACATGTGTAGAAGGATCATATGAACATGGGTAGCTATATGGATCAAGCTCCATGTTCTAACTAAACCAATGTAGTTCATGGCACGTTCACAAATTGGCATAACTTCTAGATTATGGCCAGAATAATCGTGATGCAAACTATAAAACTACCTAATGTTTGCTTAGAGCACTAGTTTGCGTCACAGTGGTATAACATTGTCTTGCACTTAGCTAAAAACATCACATGTGTAAGAGGATCACATGGACATGGATAGTTTTAAGAATCAAGCTCGATTTTGTAACACAACCAATGTAGTTCATGAAGAGTTTTACAGTTAACAAAGGTTCTAGATTATGGTCATCGTGATGCAACATATGAAACTATCCTAACTTGGCTAAGTACCCTATCTCATTTCAAATTGACATTGCATTGTGTTGCACTTTGCTTCAATAGATCTCATGTGTAGATAGAACATATGAAAATGTATAGCGAAAAGGATCAAGCTCAACTTTCTAACTAAACCAATGTAGTTCATGACGGCATACAAAATGGCATAACTTCTAGATTATGGCCAGAATGATCGTGATGCAACCTGCGAAACTACCCTAAGTTTGCTTAGCGCACTATTTTATGTCAAAGTGGCATTATATTGCTTTGCACTTAGGTTGAAACATCGCATTTGTAAAAGGACCACATGTACATGGATACGTTTAAGAATCAAGCTCGAGTTTATAACTCAACCAAAGAAGTTCATAAAGAGTTTTTCCAATTGACATTACTTCCAGATTATGGCCAGAATGATCGTGATGCAGCATATGAAACTACCGTAACTTGGCTTAGCACACTATCTCATGTAAAATTGACCTTACATTTTCTTGCAGTTTGCTTAAAGAGATCACATGTGTAGAAGGATCATATGAACATGGGTAGCTATATGGATCAAGCTCCATGTTCTAACTAAACCAATGTAGTTCATGGCACGTTCACAAATTGGCATAACTTCTAGATTATGGCCAGAATAATCGTGATGCAAACTATAAAACTACCTAATGTTTGCATAGAGCACTAGTTTATGTCACAGTGGTATAACATTGTTTTGCACTTAGCTAAAAACATCACATGTGTAAGAGGATCACATGGACATGGATAGTTTTAAGAATCAAGCTCGATTTTGTAACACAACCAATGTAGTTCATGAAGAGTTTTACAGTTAACAAAGGTTCTAGATTATGGTCATCGTGATGCAACATATGAAACTATCCTAACTTGGCTAAGTACCCTATCTCATTTCAAATTGACATTGCATTGTGTTGCACTTTTCTTCAATAGATCTCATGTGTAGATAGAACATATGAAAATGAATAGCGAAAAGGATCAAGCTCAACTTTCTAACTAAACCAATGTAGTTCATGACGGCTTACAAAATGGCATAACTTCTAGATTATGGCCAGAATGATCGTGATGCAACCTGCGAAACTACCCTAAGTTTGCTTAGCGCACTATTTTATGTCAAAGTGGCATTATATTGCTTTGCACTTAGGTTGAAACATCGCATGTGTAAAAGGACCACATGTACATAGATACGTTTAAGAATCAAGCTCGAGTTCATAACTCAACCAAAGAAGTTCATAAAGGGTTTTTCCAATTGACATTACTTCCTGATTATGGCCAGAATGATCGTGATGCAGCATATGAAACTACCGTAACTTGGCTTAGCACACTATCTCATGTAAAATTGACCTTACATTTTCTTGCAGTTTGCTTAAAGAGATCACATGTGTAGAAGGATCATATGAACATGGGTAGCTATATGGATCAAGCTCCATGTTCTAACTAAACCAATGTAGTTCATGGCACGTTCACAAATTGGCATAACTTCTAGATTATGGCCAGAATAATCGTGATGCAAACTATAAAACTACCTAATGTTTGCTTAGAGCACTAGTTTATGTCACAGTGGTATAACATTGTTTTGCACTTAGCTAAAAACATCACATGTGTAAGAGGATCACATGGACATGGATAGTTTTAAGAATCAAGCTCGATTTTGTAACACAACCAATGTAGTTCATGAAGAGTTTTACAGTTAACAAAGGTTCTAGATTATGGTCATCGTGATGCAACATATGAAACTATCCTAACTTGGCTAAGTACCCTATCTCATTTCAAATTGACATTGCATTGTGTTGCACTTTGCTTCAATAGATCTCATGTGTAGATAGAACATATGAAAATGTATAGCGAAAAGGATCAAGCTCAACTTTCTAACTAAACCAATGTAGTTCATGACGGCATACAAAATGGCATAACTTCTAGATTATGGCCAGAATGATCGTGATGCAACCTGCGAAACTACCCTAAGTTTGCTTAGCGCACTATTTTATGTCAAAGTGGCATTATATTGCTTTGCACTTAGGTTGAAACATCGCATTTGTAAAAGGACCACATGTACATGGATACGTTTAAGAATCAAGCTCGAGTTTATAACTCAACCAAAGAAGTTCATAAAGAGTTTTTCCAATTGACATTACTTCCAGATTATGGCCAGAATGATCGTGATGCAGCATATGAAACTACCGTAACTTGGCTTAGCACACTATCTCATGTAAAATTGACCTTACATTTTCTTGCAGTTTGCTTAAAGAGATCACATGTGTAGAAGGATCATATGAACATGGGTAGCTATATGGATCAAGCTCCATGTTCTAACTAAACCAATGTAGTTCATGGCACGTTCACAAATTGGCATAACTTCTAGATTATGGCCAGAATAATCGTGATGCAAACTATAAAACTACCTAATGTTTGCATAGAGCACTAGTTTATGTCACAGTGGTATAACATTGTTTTGCACTTAGCTAAAAACATCACATGTGTAAGAGGATCACATGGACATGGATAGTTTTAAGAATCAAGCTCGATTTTGTAACACAACCAATGTAGTTCATGAAGAGTTTTACAGTTAACAAAGGTTCTAGATTATGGTCATCGTGATGCAACATATGAAACTATCCTAACTTGGCTAAGTACCCTATCTCATTTCAAATTGACATTGCATTGTGTTGCACTTTTCTTCAATAGATCTCATGTGTAGATAGAACATATGAAAATGAATAGCGAAAAGGATCAAGCTCAACTTTCTAACTAAACCAATGTAGTTCATGACGGCTTACAAAATGGCATAACTTCTAGATTATGGCCAGAATGATCGTGATGCAACCTGCGAAACTACCCTAAGTTTGCTTAGCGCACTATTTTATGTCAAAGTGGCATTATATTGCTTTGCACTTAGGTTGAAACATCGCATGTGTAAAAGGACCACATGTACATAGATACGTTTAAGAATCAAGCTCGAGTTCATAACTCAACCAAAGAAGTTCATAAAGGGTTTTTCCAATTGACATTACTTCCTGATTATGGCCAGAATGATCGTGATGCAGCATATGAAACTACCGTAACTTGGCTTAGCACACTATCTCATGTAAAATTGACCTTACATTTTCTTGCAGTTTGCTTAAAGAGATCACATGTGTAGAAGGATCATATGAACATGGGTAGCTATATGGATCAAGCTCCATGTTCTAACTAAACCAATGTAGTTCATGGCACGTTCACAAATTGGCATAACTTCTAGATTATGGCCAGAATAATCGTGATGCAAACTATAAAACTACCTAATGTTTGCTTAGAGCACTAGTTTATGTCACAGTGGTATAACATTGTTTTGCACTTAGCTAAAAACATCACATGTGTAAGAGGATCACATGGACATGGATAGTTTTAAGAATCAAGCTCGATTTTGTAACACAACCAATGTAGTTCATGAAGAGTTTTACAGTTAACAAAGGTTCTAGATTATGGTCATCGTGATGCAACATATGAAACTATCCTAACTTGGCTTAGGACCCTATCTCATTTCAAATTGACATTGCATTGTGTTGCACTTTTCTTCAATAGATCTCATGTGTAGATAGAACATATGAAAATGAATAGCGAAAAGGATCAAGCTCAACTTTCTAACTAAACCAATGTAGTTCATGACGGCTTACAAAATGGCATAACTTCTAGATTATGGCCAGAATGATCGTGATGCAACCTGCGAAACTACCCTAAGTTTGCTTAGCGCACTATTTTATGTCAAAGTGGCATTATATTGCTTTGCACTTAGGTTGAAACATCGCATGTGTAAAAGGACCACATGTACATGGATACGTTTAAGAATCAAGCTCGAGTTTATAACTCAACCAAAGAAGTTCATAAAGAGTTTTTCCAATTGACATTACTTCCTGATTATGGCCAGAATGATCGTGATGCAGCATATGAAACTACCGTAACTTGGCTTAGCACACTATCTCATGTAAAATTGACCTTACATTTTCTTGCAGTTTGCTTAAAGAGATCACATGTGTAGAAGGATCATATGAACATGGGTAGCTATATGGATCAAGCTCCATGTTCTAACTAAACCAATGTAGTTCATGGCACGTTCACAAATTGGCATAACTTCTAGATTATGGCCAGAATAATCGTGATGCAAACTATAAAACTACCTAATGTTTGCTTAGAGCACTAGTTTGCGTCACAGTGGTATAACATTGTCTTGCACTTAGCTAAAAACATCACATGTGTAAGAGGATCACATGGACATGGATAGTTTTAAGAATCAAGCTCGATTTTGTAACACAACCAATGTAGTTCATGAAGAGTTTTACAGTTAACAAAGGTTCTAGATTATGGTCATCGTGATGCAACATATGAAACTATCCTAACTTGGCTAAGTACCCCTATCTCATTTCAAATTGACATTGCATTGTGTTGCACTTTGCTTCAATAGATCTCATGTGTAGATAGAACATATGAAAATGTATAGCGAAAAGGATCAAGCTCAACTTTCTAACTAAACCAATGTAGTTCATGACGGCTTACAAAATGGCATAACTTCTAGATTATGGCCAGAATGATCGTGATGCAACCTGCGAAACTACCCTAAGTTTGCTTAGCGCACTATTTTATGTCAAAGTGGCATTATATTGCTTTGCACTTAGGTTGAAACATCGCATTTGTAAAAGGACCACATGTACATGGATACGTTTAAGAATCAAGCTCGAGTTCATAACTCAACCAAAGAAGTTCATAAAGGGTTTTTCCAATTGACATTACTTCCTGATTATGGCCAGAATGATCGTGATGCAGCATATGAAACTACCGTAACTTGGCTTAGCACACTATCTCATGTAAAATTGACCTTACATTTTCTTGCAGTTTGCTTAAAGAGATCACATGTGTAGAAGGATCATATGAACATGGGTAGCTATATGGATCAAGCTCCATGTTCTAACTAAACCAATGTAGTTCATGGCACGTTCACAAATTGGCATAACTTCTAGATTATGGCCAGAATAATCGTGATGCAAACTATAAAACTACCTAATGTTTGCTTAGAGCACTAGTTTACGTCACAGTGGTATAACATTGTCTTGCACTTAGCTAAAAACATCACATGTGTAAGAGGATCACATGGACATGGATAGTTTTAAGAATCAAGCTCGATTTTGTAACACAACCAATGTAGTTCATGAAGAGTTTTACAGTTAACAAAGGTTCTAGATTATGGTCATCGTGATGCAACATATGAAACTATCCTAACTTGGCTAAGTACCCTATCTCATTTCAAATTGACATTGCATTGTGTTGCACTTTGCTTCAATAGATCTCATGTGTAGATAGAACATATGAAAATGTATAGCGAAAAGGATCAAGCTCAACTTTCTAACTAAACCAATGTAGTTCATGACGGCATACAAAATGGCATAACTTCTAGATTATGGCCAGAATGATCATGATGCAACCTGCGAAACTACCCTAAGTTTGCTTAGCGCACTATTTTATGTCAAAGTGGCATTATATTGCTTTGCACTTAGGTTGAAACATCGCATTTGTAAAAGGACCACATGTACATGGATACGTTTAAGAATCAAGCTCGAGTTTATAACTCAACCAAAGAAGTTCATAAAGAGTTTTTCCAATTGACATTACTTCCAGATTATGGCCAGAATAATCGTGATGCATCATATGAAACTACCGTAACTTGGCTTAGCACACTATCTCATGTCAAATTGACCTTACATTTTCTTGCAGTTTGCTTAAAGAGATCACATGTGTAGAAGGATCATATGAACATGGGTAGCTATATGGATCAAGCTCCATGTTCTAACTAAACCAATGTAGTTCTTGGCACGTTCACAAATTGGCATAACTTCTAGATTATGGCCAGAATAATCGTGATGCAAACTATAAAACTACCTAATGTTTGCTTAGAGCACTAGTTTATGTCACAATGGTATAACATTGCCTTGCACTTAGCTAAAAACATCACATGTGTAAGAGGATCACATGGACATGGATAGTTTTAAGAATCAAGCTCGATTTTGTAACACAACCAATGTAGTTCATGAAGAGTTTTACAGTTAACAAAGGTTCTAGATTATGGTCATCGTGATGCAACATATGAAACTATCCTAACTTGGCTTAGGACCCTATCTCATTTCAAATTGACATTGCATTGTGTTGCACTTTTCTTCAATAGATCTCATGTGTAGATAGAACATATGAAAATGAATAGCGAAAAGGATCAAGCTCAACTTTCTAACTAAACCAATGTAGTTCATGACGGCTTACAAAATGGCATAACTTCTAGATTATGGCCAGAATGATCGTGATGCAACCTGCGAAACTACCCTAAGTTTGCTTAGCGCACTATTTTATGTCAAAGTGGCATTATATTGCTTTGCACTTAGGTTGAAACATCGCATGTGTAAAAGGACCACATGTACATAGATACGTTTAAGAATCAAGCTCGAGTTCATAACTCAACCAAAGAAGTTCATAAAGGGTTTTTCCAATTGACATTACTTCCTGATTATGGCCAGAATGATCGTGATGCAGCATATGAAACTACCGTAACTTGGCTTAGCACACTATCTCATGTAAAATTGACCTTACATTTTCTTGCAGTTTGCTTAAAGAGATCACATGTGTAGAAGGATCATATGAACATGGGTAGCTATATGGATCAAGCTCCATGTTCTAACTAAACCAATGTAGTTCATGGCACGTTCACAAATTGGCATAACTTCTAGATTATGGCCAGAATAATCGTGATGCAAACTATAAAACTACCTAATGTTTGCATAGAGCACTAGTTTATGTCACAGTGGTATAACATTGTTTTGCACTTAGCTAAAAACATCACATGTGTAAGAGGATCACATGGACATGGATAGTTTTAAGAATCAAGCTCGATTTTGTAACACAACCAATGTAGTTCATGAAGAGTTTTACAGTTAACAAAGGTTCTAGATTATGGTCATCGTGATGCAACATATGAAACTATCCTAACTTGGCTTAGGACCCTATCTCATTTCAAATTGACATTGCATCGTGTTGCAATTTTCTTCAATAGATCTCATGTGTAGATAGAACATATGAAAATGAATAGCGAAAATGATCAAGCTCAACTTTCTAACTAAACCAATGTAGTTCATGACGGCTTACAAAATGGCATAACTTCTAGATTATGGCCAGAATGATCGTGATGCAACCTGCGAAACTACCCTAAGTTTGCTTAGCGCACTATTTTATGTCAAAGTGGCATTATATTGCTTTGCACTTAGGTTGAAACATCGCATGTGTAAAAGGACCACATGTACATAGATACGTTTAAGAATCAAGCTCGAGTTCATAACTCAACCAAAGAAGTTCATAAAGGGTTTTTCTCTCGACATTACTTCCTGATTATGGCCAGAATGATCGTGATGCAGCATATGAAACTACCGTAACTTGGCTTAGCACACTATCTCATGTAAAATTGACCTTACATTTTCTTGCAGTTTGCTTAAAGAGATCACATGTGTAGAAGGATCATATGAACATGGGTAGCTATATGGATCAAGCTCCATGTTCTAACTAAACCAATGTAGTTCATGGCACGTTCACAAATTGGCATAACTTCTAGATTATGGCCAGAATAATCGTGATGCAAACTATAAAACTACCTAATGTTTGCTTAGAGCACTAGTTTACGTCACAGTGGTATAACATTGTCTTGCACTTAGCTAAAAACATCACATGTGTAAGAGGATCACATGGACATGGATAGTTTTAAGAATCAAGCTCGATTTTGTAACACAACCAATGTAGTTCATGAAGAGTTTTACAGTTAACAAAGGTTCTAGATTATTGTCATCGTGATGCAACAAATGAAACTATCCTAACTTGGCTAAATACCCTATCTCATTTCAAATTGACATTGCATTGTGTTGCACTTTGCTTCAATAGATCTCATGTGTAGATAGAACATATGAAAATGTATAGCGAAAAGGATCAAGCTCAACTTTCTAACTAAACCAATGTAGTTCATGACGGCATACAAAATGGCATAACTTCTAGATTATGGCCAGAATGATCGTGATGCAACTTGCGAAACTACCCTAAGTTTGCTTAGCGCACTATTTTATGTCAAAGTGGCATTATATTGCTTTGCACTTAGGTTGAAACATCGCATTTGTAAAAGGACCACATGGTACATGGATACGTTTAAGAATCAAGCTCGAGTTTATAACTCAACCAAAGAAGTTCATAAAGAGTTTTTCCAATTGACATTACTTCCAGATTATGGCTAGAATAATCGTGATGCATCATATGAAACTACCGTAACTTGGCTTAGCACACTATCTCATGTCAAATTGACCTTACATTTTCTTGCAGTTTGCTTAAAGAGATCACATGTGTAGAAGGATCATATGAACATGGGTAGCTATATGGATCAAGCTCCATGTTCTAACTAAACCAATGTAGTTCTTGGCACGTTCACAAATTGGCATAACTTCTAGATTATGGCCAGAATAATCGTGATGCAAACTATAAAACTACCTAATGTTTGCTTAGAGCACTAGTTTATGTCACAATGGTATAACATTGCCTTGCACTTAGCTAAAAACATCACATGTGTAAGAGGATCACATGGACATGGATAGTTTTAAGAATCAAGCTCGATTTTGTAACACAACCAATGTAGTTCATGAAGAGTTTTACAGTTAACAAAGGTTCTAGATTATGGTCATCGTGATGCAACATATGAAACTATCCTAACTTGGCTTAGGACCCTATCTCATTTCAAATTGACATTGCATTGTGTTGCACTTTGCTTCAATAGATCTCATGTGTAGATAGAACATTAGAAAATGTATAGCGAAAAGGATCAAGCTCAACTTTCTAACTAAACCAATGTAGTTCATGACGGCTTACAAAATGGCATAACTTCTAGATTATGGCCAGAATGATCGTGATGCAACCTGCGAAACTACCCTAAGTTTGCTTAGCGCACTATTTGATGTCAAAGTGGCATTATATTGCTTTGCACTTAGGTTGAAACATCACATGTGTAAAAGGACCACATGTACATGGATACGTTTAAGAATCAAGCTCGAGTTCATAACTCAACCAAAGAAGTTCATAAAGGGTTTTTCCAATTGACATTACTTCCTGATTATGGCCGGAATGATCGTGATGCAGCATATGAAACTACCGTAACTTGGCTTAGCACACTATCTCATGTAAAATTGACCTTACATTTTCTTGCAGTTTGCTTAAAGAGATCACATGTGTAGAAGGATCATATGAACATGGGTAGCTATATGGATCAAGCTCCATGTTCTAACTAAACCAATGTAGTTCATGGCACGTTCACAAATTGGCATAACTTCTAGATTATGGCCAGAATAATCGTGATGCAAACTATAAAACTACCTAATGTTTGCATAGAGCACTAGTTTATGTCACAGTGGTATAACATTGTTTTGCACTTAGCTAAAAACATCACATGTGTAAGAGGATCACATGGACATGGATAGTTTTAAGAATCAAGCTCGATTTTGTAACACAACCAATGTAGTTCATGAAGAGTTTTACAGTTAACAAAGGTTCTAGATTATGGTCATCGTGATGCAACATATGAAACTATCCTAACTTGGCTTAGGACCCTATCTCATTTCAAATTGACATTGCATCGTGTTGCAATTTTCTTCAATAGATCTCATGTGTAGATAGAACATATGAAAATGAATAGCGAAAATGATCAAGCTCAACTTTCTAACTAAACCAATGTAGTTCATGACGGCTTACAAAATGGCATAACTTCTAGATTATGGCCAGAATGATCGTGATGCAACCTGCGAAACTACCCTAAGTTTGCTTAGCGCACTATTTTATGTCAAAGTGGCATTATATTGCTTTGCACTTAGGTTGAAACATCGCATTTGTAAAAGGACCACATGTACATGGATACGTTTAAGAATCAAGCTCGAGTTTATAACTCAACCAAAGAAGTTCATAAAGAGTTTTTCCAATTGACATTACTTCCAGATTATGGCCAGAATGATCGTGATGCAGCATATGAAACTACCGTAACTTGGCTTAGCACACTATCTCATGTAAAATTGACCTTACATTTTCTTGCAGTTTGCTTAAAGAGATCACATGTGTAGAAGGATCATATGAACATGGGTAGCTATATGGATCAAGCTCCATGTTCTAACTAAACCAATGTAGTTCATGGCACGTTCACAAATTGGCATAACTTCTAGATTATGGCCAGAATAATCGTGATGCAAACTATAAAACTACCTAATGTTTGCTTAGAGCACTAGTTTACGTCACAGTGGTATAACATTGTTTTGCACTTAGCTAAAAACATCACATGTGTAAGAGGATCACATGGACATGGATAGTTTTAAGAATCAAGCTCGATTTTGTAACACAACCAATGTAGTTCATGAAGAGTTTTACAGTTAACAAAGGTTCTAGATTATGGTCATCGTGATGCAACATATGAAACTATCCTAACTTGGCTTAGGACCCTATCTCATTTCAAATTGACATTGCATTGTGTTGCACTTTTCTTCAATAGATCTCATGTGTAGATAGAACATATGAAAATGAATAGCGAAAAGGATCAAGCTCAACTTTCTAACTAAACCAATGTAGTTCATGACGGCTTACAAAATGGCATAACTTCTAGATTATGGCCAGAATGATCGTGATGCAACCTGCGAAACTACCCTAAGTTTGCTTAGCGCACTATTTTATGTCAAAGTGGCATTATATTGCTTTGCACTTAGGTTGAAACATCGCATGTGTAAAAGGACCACATGTACATAGATACGTTTAAGAATCAAGCTCGAGTTCATAACTCAACCAAAGAAGTTCATAAAGGGTTTTTCCAATTGACATTACTTCCTGATTATGGCCAGAATGATCGTGATGCAGCATATGAAACTACCGTAACTTGGCTTAGCACACTATCTCATGTAAAATTGACCTTACATTTTCTTGCAGTTTGCTTAAAGAGATCACATGTGTAGAAGGATCATATGAACATGGGTAGCTATATGGATCAAGCTCCATGTTCTAACTAAACCAATGTAGTTCATGGCACGTTCACAAATTGGCATAACTTCTAGATTATGGCCAGAATAATCGTGATGCAAACTATAAAACTACCTAATGTTTGCATAGAGCACTAGTTTATGTCACAGTGGTATAACATTGTTTTGCACTTAGCTAAAAACATCACATGTGTAAGAGGATCACATGGACATGGATAGTTTTAAGAATCAAGCTCGATTTTGTAACACAAC
The DNA here is from genome assembly GCA_023374145.1 of Lepidium sativum. Lineage (NCBI taxonomy): Eukaryota > Viridiplantae > Streptophyta > Magnoliopsida > Brassicales > Brassicaceae > Lepidium > Lepidium sativum. The sequence goes on along the minus strand of JAKUCM010006869.1, from coordinate 17,854 downwards.
CAATGTAGTTCATGAAGAGTTTTACAGTTAACAAAGGTTCTAGATTATGGTCATCGTGATGCAACATATGAAACTATCCTAACTTGGCTTAGGACCCTATCTCATTTCAAATTGACATTGCATTGTGTTGCACTTTTCTTCAATAGATCTCATGTGTAGATAGAACATATGAAAATGAATAGCGAAAAGGATCAAGCTCAACTTTCTAACTAAACCAATGTAGTTCATGACGGCTTACAAAATGGCATAACTTCTAGATTATGGCCAGAATGATCGTGATGCAACCTGCGAAACTACCCTAAGTTTGCTTAGCGCACTATTTTATGTCAAAGTGGCATTATATTGCTTTGCACTTAGGTTGAAACATCGCATTTGTAAAAGGACCACATGTACATGGATACGTTTAAGAATCAAGCTCGAGTTTATAACTCAACCAAAGAAGTTCATAAAGAGTTTTTCCAATTGACATTACTTCCAGATTATGGCCAGAATGATCGTGATGCAGCATATGAAACTACCGTAACTTGGCTTAGCACACTATCTCATGTAAAATTGACTTTACATTTTCTTGCAGTTTGCTTAAAGAGATCACATGTGTAGAAGGATCATATGAACATGGGTAGCTATATGGATCAAGCTCCATGTTCTAACTAAACCAATGTAGTTCATGGCACGTTCACAAATTGGCATAACTTCTAGATTATGGCCAGAAAAATCGTGATGCAAACTATAAAACTACCTAATGTTTGCATAGAGCACTAGTTTATGTCACAGTGGTATAACATTGTTTTGCACTTAGCTAAAAACATCACATGTGTAAGAGGATCACATGGACATGGATAGTTTTAAGAATCAAGCTCGATTTTGTAACACAACCAATGTAGTTCATGAAGAGTTTTACAGTTAACAAAGGTTCTAGATTATGGTCATCGTGATGCAACATATGAAACTATCCTAACATGGCTTAGGACCCTATCTCATTTCAAATTGACATTGCATTGTGTTGCACTTTTCTTCAATAGATCTCATGTGTAGATAGAACATATGAAAATGAATAGCGAAAAGGATCAAGCTCAACTTTCTAACTAAACCAATGTAGTTCATGACGGCTTACAAAATGGCATAACTTCTAGATTATGGCCAGAATGATCGTGATGCAACCTGCGAAACTACCCTAAGTTTGCTTAGCGCACTATTTTATGTCAAAGTGGCATTATATTGCTTTGCACTTAGGTTGAAACATCGCATGTGTAAAAGGACCACATGTACATAGATACGTTTAAGAATCAAGCTCGAGTTCATAACTCAACCAAAGAAGTTCATAAAGGGTTTTTCCAATTGACATTACTTCCTGATTATGGCCAGAATGATCGTGATGCAGCATATGAAACTACCGTAACTTGGCTTAGCACACTATCTCATGTAAAATTGACCTTACATTTTCTTGCAGTTTGCTTAAAGAGATCACATGTGTAGAAGGATCATATGAACATGGGTAGCTATATGGATCAAGCTCCATGTTCTAACTAAACCAATGTAGTTCATGGCACGTTCACAAATTGGCATAACTTCTAGATTATGGCCAGAATAATCGTGATGCAAACTATAAAACTACCTAATGTTTGCTTAGAGCACTAGTTTACGTCACAGTGGTATAACATTGTCTTGCACTTAGCTAAAAACATCACATGTGTAAGAGGATCACATGGACATGGATAGTTTTAAGAATCAAGCTCGATTTTGTAACACAACCAATGTAGTTCATGAAGAGTTTTACAGTTAACAAAGGTTCTAGATTATTGTCATCGTGATGCAACAAATGAAACTATCCTAACTTGGCTAAGTACCCTATCTCATTTCAAATTGACATTGCATTGTGTTGCACTTTGCTTCAATAGATCTCATGTGTAGATAGAACATATGAAAATGTATAGCGAAAAGGATCAAGCTCAACTTTCTAACTAAACCAATGTAGTTCATGACGGCTTACAAAATGGCATAACTTCTAGATTATGGCCAGAATGATCGTGATGCAACTTGCGAAACTACCCTAAGTTTGCTTAGCGCACTATTTTATGTCAAAGTGGCATTATATTGCTTTGCACTTAGGTTGAAACATCGCATGTGTAAAAGGACCACATGTACATAGATACGTTTAAGAATCAAGCTCGAGTTCATAACTCAACCAAAGAAGTTCATAAAGGGTTTTTCCAATTGACATTACTTCCTGATTATGGCCAGAATGATCGTGATGCAGCATATGAAACTACCGTAACTTGGCTTAGCACACTATCTCATGTAAAATTGACCTTACATTTTCTTGCAGTTTGCTTAAAGAGATCACATGTGTAGAAGGATCATATGAACATGGGTAGCTATATGGATCAAGCTCCATGTTCTAACTAAACCAATGTAGTTCATGGCACGTTCACAAATTGGCATAACTTCTAGATTATGGCCAGAATAATCGTGATGCAAACTATAAAACTACCTAATGTTTGCATAGAGCACTAGTTTATGTCACAGTGGTATAACATTGTTTTGCACTTAGCTAAAAACATCACATGTGTAAGAGGATCACATGGACATGGATAGTTTTAAGAATCAAGCTCGATTTTGTAACACAACCAATGTAGTTCATGAAGAGTTTTACAGTTAACAAAGGTTCTAGATTATGGTCATCGTGATGCAACATATGAAACTATCCTAACTTGGCTTAGGACCCTATCTCATTTCAAATTGACATTGCATTGTGTTGCACTTTTCTTCAATAGATCTCATGTGTAGATAGAACATATGAAAATGAATAGCGAAAAGGATCAAGCTCAACTTTCTAACTAAACCAATGTAGTTCATGACGGCTTACAAAATGGCATAACTTCTAGATTATGGCCAGAATGATCGTGATGCAACCTGCGAAACTACCCTAAGTTTGCTTAGCGCACTATTTTATGTCAAAGTGGCATTATATTGCTTTGCACTTAGGTTGAAACATCGCATTTGTAAAAGGACCACATGTACATGGATACGTTTAAGAATCAAGCTCGAGTTTATAACTCAACCAAAGAAGTTCATAAAGAGTTTTTCCAATTGACATTACTTCCAGATTATGGCCAGAATGATCGTGATGCAGCATATGAAACTACCGTAACTTGGCTTAGCACACTATCTCATGTAAAATTGACTTTACATTTTCTTGCAGTTTGCTTAAAGAGATCACATGTGTAGAAGGATCATATGAACATGGGTAGCTATATGGATCAAGCTCCATGTTCTAACTAAACCAATGTAGTTCTTGGCACGTTCACAAATTGGCATAACTTCTAGATTATGGCCAGAATAATCGTGATGCAAACTTTTTTTTTTTTTTTTTTTTTTTTTTTTTTTTTTTTTTTTTTACAATGGTATAACATTGCCTTACACTTAGCTAAAAACATCACATGTGTAAGAGGATCACATGGACATGGATAGTTTTAAGAATCAAGCTCGATTTTGTAACACAACCAATGTAGTTCATGAAAAGTTTTACAGTTAACAAAGGTTCTAGATTATGGTCATCGTGATGCAACATATGAAACTATCCTAACTTGGCTTAGGACCCTATCTCATTTCAAATTGACATTGCATTGTGTTGCACTTTGCTTCAATAGATCTCATGTGTAGATAGAACATATGAAAATGTATAGCGAAAAGGATCAAGCTCAACTTTCTAACTAAACCAATGTAGTTCATGACGGCTTACAAAATGGCATAACTTCTAGATTATGGCCAGAATGATCGTGATGCAACCTGCGAAACTACCCTAAGTTTGCTTAGCGCACTATTTGATGTCAAAGTGGCATTATATTGCTTTGCACTTAGGTTGAAACATCACATGTGTAAAAGGACCACATGTACATGGATACGTTTAAGAATCAAGCTCGAGTTCATAACTCAACCAAAGAAGTTCCTAAACGGTTTTTCCAATTGACATTACTTCCAGATTATGGCCAGAATGATCGTGATGCAGCATATGAAACTACCGTAACTTGGCTTAGCACACTATCTCATGTCAAATTGACCTTACATTTTCTTGCAGTTTGCTTAATGAGATCACATGTGTAGAAGGATCATATGAACATGGGTAGCTATATGGATCAAGCTCCACGTTCTAACTAAACCAATATAGTTCATGGCACGTTCACAAATTGGCATAACTTCTAGATTATGGCCAGAATAATCGTGATGCAAACTATAAAACTACCTAATGTTTGCTTAGAGCACTAGTTTATGTCACAGTGGTATAACATTGCCTTGCACTTAGCTAAAAACATCACATGTGTAAGAGGATCACATGGACATGGATAGTTTTAAGAATCAAGCTCGATTTTGTAACACAACCAATGTAGTTCATGAAGAGTTTTACAGTTAACAAAGGTTCTAGATTATTGTCATCGTGATGCAACATATGAAACTATCCTATCTTGGCTTAGGACCCTATCTCATTTCAAATTGACATTGCATTGTGTTGCACTTTTCTTCAATATATCTCATGTGTAGATAGAACATATGAAAATGAATAGCGAAAAGGATCAAGCTCAACTTTCTAACTAAACCAATGTAGTTCATGACGGCTTACAAAATGGCATAACTTCTAGATTATGGCCAGAATGATCGTGATGCAACCTGCGAAACTACCCTAAGTTTGCTTAGCGCACTATTTTATGTCAAAGTGGCATTATATTGCTTTGCACTTAGGTTGAAACATCGCATGTGTAAAAGGACCACATGTACATAGATACGTTTAAGAATCAAGCTCGAGTTCATAACTCAAACAAAGAAGTTCATAAAGAGTTTTTCCAATTGACATTACTTCCAGATTATGGCCAGAATAATCGTGATGCAGCATATGAAACTACCGTAACTTGGCTTAGCACACTATCTCATGTAAAATTGACCTTACATTTTCTTGCAGTTTGCTTAAAGAGATCACATGTGTAGAAGGATCATATGAACATGGGTAGCTATATGGATCAAGCTCCATGTTCTAACTAAACCAATGTAGTTCATGGCACGTTCACAAATTGGCATAACATCTAGATTATGGCCAGAATAATCGTGATGCAAACTATAAAACTACCTAATGTTTGCATAGAGCACTAGTTTATGTCACAGTGGTATAACATTGTCTTGCACTTAGCTAAAAACATCACATGTGTAAGAGGATCACATGGACATGGATAGTTTTAAGAAACAATCTCGATTTTGTAACACAACCAATGTAGTTCATGAAGAGTTTTACAGTTAACAAAGGTTCTAGATTATGGTCATCGTGATGCAACATATGAAACTATCCTAACTTGGCTTAGGACCCTATCTCATTTCAAATTGACATTGCATTGTGTTGCACTTTTCTTCAATAGATCTCATGTGTAGATAGAACATATGAAAATGAATAGCGAAAAGGATCAAGCTCAACTTTCTAACTAAACCAATGTAGTTCATGACGGCTTACAAAATGGCATAACTTCTAGATTATGGCCAGAATGATCGTGATGCAACCTGCGAAACTACCCTAAGTTTGCTTAGCGCACTATTTTATGTCAAAGTTGTTAAACTAAAAGAGTTAAATAGCTGGAGTATAAGACAAGCTTCAGTTGGAGTGCTAAACAAGGAACCGAGTAAAAGGAAGGGTCTAACTACAAAGAAGAACTTGGTTAGCATTGTTGGAAAGGAACTAAGTCACATGTGTGGTAACTTGGCTCAGAAAAGTCACATGTGACTCCTTGAAGACCGTTGCCACATATTGGGAAAAGCCTTCCCTTCCCTTTTGTTATGGCAGATTTGGTTTGTACCCATTTCGGGTAAGTTTTGTCTTTAGTGTTTGGACTGTATAAAAGAGTGTAATGTGTATGTATAGGTAGGGTTTTCGTGTGCTCTTACTATATATATGTTGTAAACCACATTTGTAAAGCTTAAGAAATGAGAAGACTCTTCTTCCAACTCTCTCTTTCTCAGCCATACTCTCCTCAATTCTCAATCAGATTCTCTTCTTCTCTAATCACATACTATTGAGAATTTTCACATGGTATCAGAGCTACTGCCTTGTTGTTATAGTACACACGTGTGTTAACCCAATTGGATGGATTCTTCCTCACTCTTGTGCTACGCCTTAGAAGTTGGTTTGGTGGTTCATTAGCACTTGATTCTGCCTCTGCATGGTTTTCTCCCAAGGGTACTGACTCCTCCTCATTTATCGGAACACTGTTTGAGTCCTCCTCATATTGGTTTATAGTCACATGGTTATCAACACTCGGGTTATTGTTGGCAAGTGTACTTGGACCATCATCAGTCCTATGGTGGATTCGACCGTCAACAGATGAGTGATGTTGTCGAGGCGTGGCATCATGGGATGTGGATTGAGGAGGATTGGCAGCCACCACTCCAATCTTCTCCAAAATGTTTCGCAAGGAAGTGGCACGACTTGAGGGACCTGATTGAGCATTTTCAGATAGTCCTTGTAACTCTGACCAATTCTTTACGTCATAGTACCCCTTTGTCTCTATAAACTTCACATCCCGAGATACAAGCACCCTCCTCGTCTCTGGGATGTAACACTTATATCCTTTTTGAGTTGTCGAGTATCCAACAAACACTCCTTTAGTACTTTTAGCCTCTAACTTGTTTCTTTGATCTCCTGGTACCAAAACAAAGCCAACACAACCAAACACACGTAAATGATTAATTGATGGTTTTGTTTGAGTTAGTACCTCAAATGGAGAGACATCCTTTAACACTTTGGTAGGAAGTCGATTAATCACGTAACAAGCTGTCATCACCGCATCACTCCAAAAACGTTTTGGGACATTAGTGTGGAACATCATGGCTCTAGCAACCTCCATAAGGTGTCTATTCTTCCTTTCAGCCACACCATTTTGTTGAGGGGTGTACGGGCAGCTTGTTTGATGCATTATTCCGAGTTTGGCTACAAGTTGTTTGAATGAGTTGCTTGTGTATTCACCTCCATTATCTGTTCTTATGATTTTAATCTTTGCATTATAATGGTTAGTCACATAGGTTTGGAAATTGGTAAAAGCCTCTAGCACCCTATCTTTTGAAGGTAACAAAGTTAACCAAGTGTACTTGGATTTCTCATCTATAAAGGTGACAAAATACTTATGGTTTTCTCTAGACTCACAAGGAGAAGACCACACATCTGAGTGAATTAATTCAAAACAATGTTCATAAACGGTTGAGGACTTGGGAAACACCGATCTACAATGTTTACCAAGTATACAAGCCTCACAATCATCATTTTTAAAGGAAATACTAGGCAATAACAATCCTAAAGCACGTGAATGAGGATGACCAAGTCTAGCATGCCATAAAACATTCTCATCATTACTACAAGAACTAGATAAGCAAGATAAAGGTAAAGATAAGTTCGGATCTTTCTCCACATCTTCAAGGAGATATAATCCATTTTTGGTGACACCTTCTCCAAGGACTTTGCCACTCTTAATATCCTGAAAACAAACTTTGTTAGGCTCAAATATAGCTCTACAATTAAGATCACTAACAGTCTTGCTTACACTCAACAAATTTGAGGTAAATGATGGCATGTAAAGGGCTTTAGAGCTCTTATCAAACAATTTTAAATCACCAATGCCTCTAATAGGAACTCTTTTACCATCAGCAATAATCACATTCCCTAAGGCTGGTTTCAAATTGCTAATCAACCTAGGGTTCTTAATCATATTATGAGATGCACCAGAATCTACCACAATTTGATCCGAAAATTTTGAAGCATGATAAGAGATACCAGAATCTTTGAGTGCATTGATGGATTTGATGAGCTCTTCAAGGTCTCATTTCTTAAGCTTTACAAATGTGGTTTACAACATATATATAGTAAGAGCACACGAAAACCCTACCTATACATACACATTACACTCTTTTATACAGTCCAAACACTAAAGACAAAACTTACCCGAAATGGGTACAAACCAAATCTGCCATAACAAAAGGGAAGGGAAGGCTTTTCCCAATATGTGGCAACGGTCTTCAAGGAGTCACATGTGACTTTTCTGAGCCAAGTTACCACACATGTGACTTAGTTCCTTTCCAACAATGCTAACCAAGTTCTTCTTTGTAGTTAGACCCTTCCTTTTACTCGGTTCCTTGTTTAGCACTCCAACTGAAGCTTGTCTTATACTCCAGCTATTTAACTCTTTTAGTTTAACACTCCCCCTCAAGCTTGAATCCATAATGTGGATCATTAGGAACAAGCTTGAAAGTTGTAACTCCCCACCTCGTTAAAAACCTTAGTGGAAAACCCTTTTTGGGACAAAACCAACTAAGGGAAAAAGAGTATGGTTCATTGTTACGCCTTGGACAAATTAATTAGTCCAAGCTTCTCATATACAAACTCACACACCTTTGAGCTTGCAGCCTTAGTGAAAATGTCAGCCAATTGATCTGAGCTCCTTGTGTAACATGGCAAGATCACTCCTTGCTCCACCTTTTCTCGAACCTTGTGGCAATCAATCTCTATATGCTTTGTTCTTTCATGGAAGACTGAGTTAGAGGCAATGTGAATGGCAGCTTGATTATCACAATGCATTGTGATTGGTTCTTGAGTCTCAATCCCCAAATCTTTGAGCAACGCCTTTAGCCATATAAGTTCATCTGTGAGCTTCCTCATAGCTCTATATTCAGCCTCGGCACTTGAGCATGACACCACCTTCTGCTTCTTGCTCTTCCAAGTGACTAAATTGCCTCCAAGGAACGTGCAATATCCGGTGGTAGACTTGCGGTCTTGCCTATCTCCAGCCCAATCCGCATCACAGTATCCAACAAGAGTTGTGTTGTCATTTCTTCCCATCCATATGCCTTGCTCTGAAGTTCCTTTGAGATATCTCAAGATGCGATCCACCATTTCCCAATGGCACTTCTTCGGTGCTTGCATATGTTGACTTACTCGGTTCACTGCAAAACACAAATCCGGTCTAGTTATAGTAAGATAAATCAACTTACCAACCATTTTCCTGTATAGATGTACATCTTCAAATGGTTCATCATCTTTCTCCCCCTTGCACGTTGCTTTGTAGGCATCCTCAAGTGGTGTCTTTGCAATCCTTGTACCTACATCACACTCATTCAAAAGATCAAATGTGTACTTCCTTTGAGACAAGAAGAGGCCTTCCTTCGATCGGCACACTTCAATGCCAAGAAAGTACTTCATTTCGCCCAAATCCTTAATGTCAAAAACAGAATGAAGGTGTGTTTTGATACCTTTGATACCCGTTTTGTCACTCCCGGTGATGATGATATCATCCACATACACAAGGACAACAACAATTCCATCCTTACCTTGTAGTGTGAAGAGGGTGTGGTCTGCCTCAGACTTCCTAAATCCATGGTCACGTAAGGTTTGACTCAACTTATGATACCAAGCTCTAGGAGATTGTTTAAGACCATAGATAGCTTTCCGAAGCCTTAAGACATTTCCTGGTGCCACAATGTGCTCCAATCCCGGTGGAGGATGCATGTATACCTCATCCTCCAGTTCTCCTTGTAGGAATGCATTCTTGACATCCATCTGCCACAATTCCCAATCAAGATTAGTAGCTAAAGACAACACTACACGTACCGTATGGAGTTTGGCAACCGGAGCAAATGTGTCGTGGTAGTCTTCTCCATAGGTTTGAGTAAACCCCCTCGCTACAAGTCTTGATTTGTGGCGTTCAATTTCTCCATTACTTTTGTATTTGATGGTGAAAAGCCATCTTGACGTTACAGCCTTCTTCCCTTTTGGAAGTTCAGATTCGTCCCAAGTGTGATTCCTCTCCATTGCTCCATGCTCATTATCCACAGCATCTCTCCAAACCTTGTGCTCCTTGGCTTCTTCATAGGTATTAGGGATGAAGTGTTGATCAAGACTCTTCTTCCAACTCTCTCTTTCTCAGCCATACTCTCCTCAATTCTCAATCAGATTCTCTTCTTCTCTAATCACATACTATTGAGAATTTTCACAAAAGTGGCATTATATTGCTTTGCACTTAGGTTGAAACATCGCATGTGTAAAAGGACCACATGTACATAGATACGTTTAAGAATCAAGCTCAAGTTTATAACTCAACCAAAGAAGTTCATAAAGAGTTTTTCCAATAGACATTACTTCCAGATTATGGCCAGAATAATCGTGATGCATCATATGAAACTACCGTAACTTGGCTTAGCACACTATCTTATGTCAAATTGACCTTACATTTTCTTGCAGTTTGCTTAAAGAGATCACATGTGTAGAAGGATCATATGAACATGGGTAGCTATATGGATCAAGCTCCATGTTCTAACTAAACCAATGTAGTTCATGGCAGGTTCACAAATTGGCATAACTTCTAGATTATGGCCAGAATAATCGTGATGCAAACTATAAAATTACCTAATGTTTGCTTAGAGCACTAGTTTATGTCACAATGGTATAACATTGCCTTGCACTTAGCTAAAAACATCACATGTGTAAGAGGATCACATGGACATGGATAGTTTTAAGAATCAAGCTCGATTTTGTAACACAACCAATGTAGTTCATGAAGAGTTTTACAGTTAACAAAGGTTCTAGATTATGGTCATCGTGATGCAACATATGAAACTATCCTAACTTGGCTTAGGACCCTATCTCATTTCAAATTGACATTGCATTGTGTTGCACTTTGCTTCAATAGATCTCATGTGTAGATAGAACATATGAAAATGTAGAGCGAAAAGGATCAAGCTCAACTTTCTAACTAAACCAATGTAGTTCATGACGGCTTACAAAATGGCATAACTTCTAGATTATGGCCAGAATGATCGTGATGCAACCTGCGAAACTACCCTAAGTTTGCTTAGCGCACTATTTGATGTCAAAGTGGCATTATATTGCTTTGCACTTAGGTTGAAACATCACATGTGTAAAAGGACCACATGTACATGGATACGTTTAAGAATCAAGCTCGAGTTCATAACTCAACCAAAGAAGTTCCTAAACGGTTTTTCCAATTGACATTACTTCCAGATTATGGCCAGAATGATCGTGATGCAGCATATGAAACTACCGTAACTTGGCTTAGCACACTATCTCATGTCAAATTGACCTTACATTTTCTTGCAGTTTGCTTAAAGAGATCACATGTGTAGAAGGATCATATGAACATGGGTAGCTATATGGATCAAGCTCCACGTTCTAACTAAACCAATGTAGTTCATAGCACGTTCACAAATTGGCATAACTTCTAGATTATGGCCAGAATAATCGTGATGCAAACTATAAAACTACCTAATGTTTGCTTAGAGCACTAGTTTATGTCACAGTGGTATAACATTGCCTTGCACTTAGCTAAAAACATCACATGTGTAAGAGGATCACATGGACATGGATAGTTTTAAGAATCAAGCTCGATTTTGTAACACAACCAATGTAGTTCATGAAGAGTTTTACAGTTAACAAAGGTTCTAGATTATTGTCATCGTGATGCAACATATGAAACTATCCTATCTTGGCTTAGGACCCTATCTCATTTCAAATTGACATTGCATTGTGTTGCACTTTTCTTCAATATATCTCATGTGTAGATAGAACATATGAAAATGAATAGCGAAAAGGATCAAGCTCAACTTTCTAACTAAACCAATGTAGTTCATGACGGCTTACAAAATGGCATAACTTCTAGATTATGGCCAGAATGATCGTGATGCAACCTGCGAAACTACCCTAAGTTTGCTTAGCGCACTATTTTATGTCAAAGTGGCATTATATTGCTTTGCACTTAGGTTGAAACATCGCATGTGTAAAAGGACCACATGTACATGGATACGTTTAAGAATCAAGCTCGAGTTCATAACTCAACCAAAGAAGTTCCTAAACGGTTTTTCCAATTGACATTACTTCCAGATTATGGCCAGAATGATCGTGATGCAGCATATGAAACTACCGTAACTTGGCTTAGCACACTATCTCATGTCAAATTGACCTTACCTTTTCTTGCAGTTTGCTTAAAGAGATCACATGTGTAGAAGGATCATATGAACATGGGTAGCTATATGGATCAAGCTCCACGTTCTAACTAAACCAATGTAGTTCATGGCACGTTCACAAATTGGCATAACTTCTAGATTATGGCCAGAATAATCGTGATGCAAACTATAAAACTACCTAATGTTTGCATAGAGCACTAGTTTATGTCACAGTGGTATAACATTGTCTTGCACTTAGCTAAAAACATCACATGTGTAAGAAGATCACATGGACATGGATAGTTTTAAGAATCAAGCTCGATTTTGTAACACAACCAATGTAGTTCATGAAGAGTTTTACAGTTAACAAAGGTTCTAGATTATGGTCATCGTGATGCAACATATGAAACTATCCTAACTTGGCTTAGGACCCTATCTCATTTCAAATTGACATTGCATTGTGTTGCACTTTTCTTCAATAGATCTCATGTGTAGATAGAACATATTAAAATGAATAGCGAAAAGGATCAAGCTCAACTTTCTAACTAAACCAATGTAGTTCATGACGGCTTACAAAATGGCATAACTTCTAGATTATGGCCAGAATGATCGTGATGCAACCTGCGAAACTACCCTAAGTTTGCTTAGCGCACTATTTTATGTCAAAGTGGCATTATATTGCATTGCACTTAGGTTGAAACATCGCATGTGTAAAAGGACCACATGTACATAGATACGTTTAAGAATCAAGCTCGAGTTTATAACTCAACCAAAGAAGTTCATAAAGAGTTTTTCCAATTGACATTACTTCCAGATTATGGCCAGAATAATCGTGATGCATCATATGAAACTACCGTAACTTGGCTTAGCACACTATCTCATGTCAAATTGACCTTACATTTGTGAAAATTCTCAATAGTATGTGATTAGAGAAGAAGAGAATCTGATTGAGAATTGAGGAGAGTATGGCTGAGAAAGAGAGAGTTGGAAGAAGAGTCTTCTCATTTCTTAAGCTTTACAAATGTGGTTTACAACATATATATAGTAAGAGCACACGAAAACCCTACCTATACATACACATTACACTCTTTTATACAGTCCAAACACTAAAGACAAAACTTACCCGAAATGGGTACAAACCAAATCTGCCATAACAAAAGGGAAGGGAAGACTTTTCCCAATATGTGGCAACAGTCTTCAAGGAGTCACATGTGACTTTTCTGAGCCAAGTTACCACACATGTGACTTAGTTCCTTTCCAACAATGCTAACCAAGTTCTTCTTTGTAGTTAGACCCTTCCTTTTACTCGGTTCCTTGTTTAGCACTCCAACTGAAGCTTGTCTTATACTCCAGCTATTTAACTCTTTTAGTTTAACACTCCCCCTCAAGCTTGAATCCATAATGTGGATCATTAGGAACAAGCTTGAAAGTTGTAACTCCCCACCTCGTTAAAAACCTTAGTGGAAAAACCCTTTTTGGGACAAAACCAACTAAGGGAAAAAGAGTATGGTTCATTGTTACGCCTTGGACAAATTAATTAGTCCAAGCTTCTCATATACAAACTCACACACCTTTGAGCTTGCAGCCTTAGTGAAAATGTCAGCCAATTGATCTGAGCTCCTTGTGTAACATGGCAAGATCACTCCTTGATCCACCTTTTCTCGAACCTTGTGGCAATCAACCTCTATATGCTTTGTTCTTTCATGGAAGACTGAGTTAGAGGCAATGTGAATGGCAGCTTGATTATCACAATGCATTGTGATTGGTTCTTGAGTCTCAATCCCCAAATCTTTGAGCAACGCCTTTAGCCATATAAGTTCATCTGTGAGCTTCCTCATAGCTCTATATTCAGCCTCGGCACTTGAGCATGACACCACCTTCTGCTTCTTGCTCTTCCAAGTGACTAAATTGCCTCCAAGGAACGTGCAATACCCGGTGGTAGACTTGCGGTCTTGCCTATCTCCAGCCCAATCCGCATCACAGTATCCAACAAGAGTTGTGTTGTCATTTCTTCCCATCCATATGCCTTGCTCTGAAGTTCCTTTGAGATATCTCAAGATGCGATCCACCATTTCCCAATGGCACTTCTTCGGTGCTTGCATATGTTGACTTACTCGGTTCACTGCAAAACACAAATCCGGTCTAGTTATAGTAAGATAGATCAACTTACCAACCATTTTCCTGTATAGATGTACATCTTCAAATGGTTCATCATCTTTCTCCCCCTTGCACGTTGCTTTGTAGGCATCCTCAAGTGGTGTCTTTGCAATCCTTGTACCTACATCACACTCATTCAAAAGATCAAATGTGTACTTCCTTTGAGACAAGAAGAGGCCTTCCTTCGATCGGCACACTTCAATGCCAAGAAAGTACTTCATTTCGCCCAAATCCTTAATGTCAAAAACAGAATGAAGGTGTGTTTTGATACCTTTGATACCCGTTTTGTCACTCCCGGTGATGATGATATCATCCACATACACAAGGACAACAACAATTCCATCCTTACCTTGTAGTGTGAAGAGGGTGTGGTCTGCCTCAGACTTCCTAAATCCATGGTCACGTAAGGTTTGACTCAACTTATGATACCAAGCTCTAGGAGATTGTTTAAGACCATAGATAGCTTTCCGAAGCCTTAAGACATTTCCTGGTGCCACAATGTGCTCCAATCCCGGTGGAGGATGCATGTATACCTCATCCTCCAGTTCTCCTTGTAGGAATGCATTCTTGACATCCATCTGCCACAATTCCCAATCAAGATTAGTAGCTAAAGACAACACTACACGTACCGTATGGAGTTTGGCAACCGGAGCAAATGTGTCGTGGTAGTCTTCTCCATAGGTTTGAGTAAACCCCCTCGCTACAAGTCTTGATTTGTGGCGTTCAATTTCTCCATTACTTTTGTATTTGATGGTGAAAAGCCATCTTGACGTTACAGCCTTCTTCCCTTTTGGAAGTTCAGATTCGTCCCAAGTGTGATTCCTCTCCATTGCTCCATGCTCATTATCCACAGCATCTCTCCAAACCTTGTGCTCCTTGGCTTCTTCATAGGTATTAGGGATGAAGTGTTGATCAATCTTGCTGGTAAAAGCTTGATGAGCTATTGGAACGTGGGCTAAGGTGCACATAACTTGTGTTGGATGAGCTACTGCCTTGTTGTTATAGTACACACGTGTGTTAACCCAATTGGATGGATTCTTCCTCACTCTTGTGCTACGCCTTAGAAGTTGGTTTGGTGGTTCATTAGCACTTGATTCTGCCTCTGCATGGTTTTCTCCCAAGGGTGCTGACTCCTCCTCATTTATCGGAACACTGTTTGAGTCCTCCTCATATTGGTTTATAGTCCCATGGTTATCAACACTCGGGTTATTGTTGGCAAGTGTACTTGGACCATCATCAGTCCTATGGTGGATTCGACCGTCAACAGATGAGTGATGTTGTCGAGGCGTGGCATCATGGGATGTGGATTGAGGAGGATTGGCAGCCACCACTCCAATCTTCTCCAAAATGTTTCGCAAGGAAGTGGCACGACTTGAGGGACCTGATTGAGCATTTTCAGATAGTCCTTGTAACTCTGACCAATTCTTTACGTCATAGTACCCCTTTGTCTCTATAAACTTCACATCCCGAGATACAAGCACCCTCCTCGTCTCTGGGATGTAACACTTATATCCTTTTTGAGTTGTCGAGTATCCAACAAACACTCCTTTAGTACTTTTAGCCTCTAACTTGTTTCTTTGATCTCCTGGTACCAAAACAAAGCCAACACAACCAAACACACGTAAATGATTAATTGATGGTTTTGTTTGAGTTAGTACCTCAAATGGAGAGACATCCTTTAACACTTTGGTAGGAAGTCGATTAATCACGTAACAAGCTGTCATCACCGCATCACTCCAAAAACGTTTTGGGACATTAGTGTGGAACATCATGGCTCTAGCAACCTCCATAAGGTGTCTATTCTTCCTTTCAGCTACACCATTTTGTTGAGGGGTGTACGGGCAGCTTGTTTGATGCATTATTCCGAGTTTGGCTACAAGTTGTTTGAATGAGTTGCTTGTGTATTCACCTCCATTATCTGTTCTTATGATTTTAATCTTTGCATTATAATGGTTAGTCACATAGGTTTGGAAATTGGTAAAAGCCTCTAGCACCCTATCTTTTGAAGGTAACAAAGTTAACCAAGTGTACTTGGATTTCTCATCTATAAAGGTGACAAAATACTTATGGTTTTCTCTAGACTCACAAGGAGAAGACCACACATCTGAGTGAATTAATTCAAAACAATGTTCATAAACGGTTGAGGACTTGGGAAACACCGATCTACAATGTTTACCAAGTATACAAGCCTCACAATCATCATTTTTAAAGGAAATACTAGGCAATAACAATCCTAAAGCACGTGAATGAGGATGACCAAGTCTAGCATGCCATAAAACATTCTCATCATTACTACAAGAACTAGATAAGCAAGATAAAGGTAAAGATAAATTCGGATCTTTCTCCACATCTTCAAGGAGATATAATCCATTTTTGGTGACACCTTCTCCAAGGACTTTGCCACTCTTAATATCCTGAAAACAAACTTTGTTAGGCTCAAATATAGCTCTACAATTAAGATCACTAACAGTCTTGCTTACACTCAACAAATTTGAGGTAAATGATGGCATGTAAAGGGCTTTAGAGCTCTTATCAAACAATTTTAAATCACCAATGCCTCTAATAGGAACTCTTTTACCATCAGCAATAATCACATTCCCTAAGGCTGGTTTCAAATTGCTAATCAACCTAGGGTTCTTAATCATATTATGAGATGCACCAGAATCTACCACAATTTGATCCGAAAATTTTGAAGCATGATAAGAGATACCAGAATCTTTGAGTGCATTGATGGATTTGATGAGCTCTTCAAGGTCTGATTTCTTCACATATTCATTGTGGTTTACAGTCATAGCCTTTCCTTCAACCATTTGAGATGATGTGCTGGCTGCTGTGATGGTTTGAGCCTCCATTCCTTCAGTTGCAAGATTCGCTTTTGCCTTTTCCCATCTGTTTTGCTTGAGGTGGGGATGAAGTATCCAACAGCGGTCCTTAGAGTGACCTTTCTTCTTGCAATGGTCACATATCCACACCTTCTTCTCCTCTGGTCGGTATGAAGCTTTGTTAGCCATAGTAAGCTCCCCCTTACCACCAAGAAGACTTCTTGAACCTTGTTCTCTTTGAATGGATCCACACACTTCCTCCAAGCTTGGCAGCTTGTCTTGCCTCAAAAGATGCCTAACTAGGTCACCATAGGCTGGGTTTAGGTTCATCATAAGACCAAAGACCTTGTCTTGCTCAAGTCTTTCACCTAACACCGTTGGGTCCACCGTTGGGGGTCTTAGCATGTCAAGCTCAGCCCAAAGAGATCTATACTTCCCAAACCATTGAGTGAACTCCATATCTTCTTGGCTGAGATCATTGATAGCTTTCTTCACCTCATACACACGGCTGAGGTTTGATAGGTTGCCATAAACCTTCTTGAGAGTGTCCCATAATTGCTTAGCACTCTCACAGTAGGAATAAGCTTCATGGATTGCTGGGTCAAGAGAGCTTTGCATGATAACAAGAGCTACTTGGTCATCTTGGTACCACTTAGCGTCCTCATCCTCTACAGCCACAACTCCACTAGCTTCACCTTTCTTTTCTTTTTCAACAGACCTAGCCATCCTCTTTGGAGCTCCTCCTTCAACATGAGCCCAAAGTCCACGACCACACAACACAGATTTTATGGTTCTAGACCATAACAAGTAGTTCACTCCCTTGAGAGTGACATGAATACCAACAAGCTTTAAGTTATCCATCAGGTTTGACACAGAGGAAAGAAACAGAGAGATTT